>PNEQ01024566.1:107719-140629 GCA_003012365.1 Medauroidea extradentata | reverse complement strand
AAGGCAAACAGGTAGGGGTCAAAAGGGAGGGTTGCTAAGGAGGGGAAAGGGGGGAAAGGCACATCACCCTGAATTAGCGTTCATGACTACCCGAGTAGACGGCGCGAAGTTCAAACAGAGCGGAGACACAGACGAAACTAAATTTTAAGTTTATATCAGAAGTACAATTTAAGGAGGACGAGCTGAGAGTCAGCTCAAGTTCGTCAATATAAAACGAGCCGCCACGTCATTTCGCGTCTGTATTACTATTTAGTCTGTGCCAACAACAGGCATCAAATATCACAATAGTGGGATTCTTACTGGCTCTGTCAAATAGGGTAACTGCTCCATGTACAGGAAAAAAGCCAGTGAGATTTCGATTAGCTCAACGCACGTTGGAATCCGGCAAACAGTCAAATTTTCCAGCGATCAACCGTCATCTCTATTCATAAGTAGAGACACTGGAAAATCGCGAAAATATTTAACATAGTCTCCAATAAACTGTAGTATCCCAATCGTGACAAGTGGGATTAGTTGTCTGGCAAACCACATACGTTCTGTGTTACAACTGTTCACTTCTAATTGGGTCTGTTGAAGAGGGGCACGGTGCTTCATATAAATGATAGCCAATACAGATACAAAACATTCAGTTTTATAATTAATATGTTGGAGCCTAGCAAACAATCAACTTTTCCCTGATGTGCCAGTGTCTCTAACCATAAGTAATGGTGTACGCCATAAACCCGTGCATTCACGTCTGGCGGGGCCGTGAATGCGAAGACGACGGCGCGCGGTGGCCGTCCAGCGGGTATGACATCTCAGTCCTGAGAGATCGCATACCTGGGGGTCCCGGTCTGGAATCCTGGTGTGGCGGTCGCATTCCCCGGCTGCCGTCGCGTGAGACGCGACCGCTATTCGCAAGGAGAGTGGAGCCACGCCCTGCTGGCGAGATATGTCACAAACCGGTGCCGCCATTATCGCAGGAGATAGCGCTCTCGCCTCCAGCCTGAGTAATTGAATCACTCGTTTGAGAAAAACATAAGTAAATTTTCTACCGAAATGAGTTGTGGGTGTTATAAGTTTGTACAGAAGTAGACAATGAAATATGGTATTTCTCAAACGAAATCATTATTCAGTACCATGATATAATCGCAAATGACGCTTAATGTGATTTAATAATACACTTTTTAACCTATGTACAAAATTATAGCACCCACTACTCAATTTGTTAGAAAGTTGACTAACGTTACTCCTCAAATGACGGATTCGTTAACCTGCTGGGGCTTCGTACGTTTTATTAGTCACACAATAAACAGTAAAATAAGTTTTTTACTTACACACAGTATGGGTAGAAACATTGGTAAATCGCGGGAAATGTTGATTGTTTGCTAGGCCTGAAGGTTATGTACCTATTTTGGCTATAGTTTATATGAATCACTGTGTCCCTCTTCAACAGACCCAACTATAACTGTACAGTTTTAACACAGAACGTATGTGATTTACAAGGAAACTGTTCATACGTATCCCGATTGGGATACTACAGTTTATTGGAGGCTATGTTAAATATTTCGCGATTTTCCAGTGTCTCTAACTATGAGTAGGGATGCTTATTTATCACTAGAGATAACGATTTATTGCGGGATAACTTACTGTTTGCTGGTTTTCAACGTACATTAAGCTTACCAAAAGGTTACTGGATTTTGCATGTGCGTGGAGCTGTTACCCTGTTTGACTGAGCCAATGAGATTCCCGGTGTTGTAATATTCGGTGCCTGTTATTAGTCTGAAGACAAGCACGTTGTACTAGAGGTCCGTAAATATCGCAGATACATTCCAAGTCATGTTGAACGCCAATTATGTACACTTCATTGTCATGTCTGTGACTTACTGGCGGCTGATACGAAACGCGTTTGACTGTTGCAAGCCAGTAGTAAATAAGGATAATGCGAAGTGATATCGCTTGCTACCTACTTGTGCGGTTATAGACCAATATATAATCGATTGTGGCCAGTGGGTGTATAGTACTGACAAGTCTAGGCTGCTGCCAAATGATTTCCGCGAAATTGACGTACCTTTCTCTCTCTCTCTCTCTCTCTCTCTATATGTATATATATATATATATATATAACCCAATCGTACATGCTGCAAGAAACTATAGTGTTTTCAAGAATGTGTTGGCACAAAAATTTTCTCGATATACCATCACCTCTATTTATCACTGTTTTCTTTCGTTGCTGTTGAGTCCTATTTGGCTGGACCAATGTTAATTGAGATACGCTGCAACTAAACGTCTGTGATTCGTCTGTGAACAGCTACGCCGTGGAAAACAAGCGTGGGACAAGCACGCAAGGTACGGGACGCTGTATTGAATTGGAGAATACTCTGACAGAAAACATTCTCGTGATTTTCCAACGTCTTTATGTATGAGAAATTTACCATTTTTCAGCTTGTATAAAGAGTAACTGTTGAGCACTGTTACTATAGGCCTACAAATATGGTAACGACAGTTTGCATCTGTTTCCCAAACATGTATATAAGAACGTTACTGTTGATGTATGGGAAACATTTTACCGTGTCTGTTTTTTGGACAAATATAATTTGCGCTTTCGAAGTCTAGACGTTCGGAAGAGGTAAGCATGACACGGGACATGCATCGCCCCCCTCCCTCCAATAGCCGCTAGGCGCAAGCCAATGTACTGGCGTGCAATATTCTCGCACATAACTCACCTCTACGAAACATTCATTGGTGATCATGTCATTTTACGACACTGTATTAGAGATTAACTTGTGTTTCACACGACTTTGCCTTTCTATTGATTCGGCACCAAGATTTTCTTACTAAGAACGACCGCAGAATCCTGCCGTTTCCGTAAATTTTGGCAGCAATAATACAAACATTAAGGCGCCCGCCTACTGAACGTGTGTTTGTGTGAGTGAGGCACGGCACCAAGGGCGGTGTTGACAGGCTCATCTGGTGCAGTATCACCTCTATCACATGACACTGAAACGACGTGCAGTGGTATCGTAGATCACTCGCCTGACTGACAATTTCCGTAGTGACCCTATATTTTAGTTGGTTAAATGTTTCAAGCAAAGTTCATTGAATGTTTCCAAAGTAGTTTCACACAAATTCCGTGAGTATTTTTTCACTTCTAACAGACTAGAAAAACTTGTTTTAAGTTATTTTGAGGACCACAAAACTTTTCGAATTTATAAGGAATTTTTGTAAGTATACGAAAATTGTATGTAAATACACAGGCATATTGCCGTAGTTATACATTTTATTAGCATTTATTACAAACTTCAGAATAGCTATTTGCTTAGTGTGTTGGAAAATATTATTACAGAGCTTTATAGAAGCAATTTTGAACATACAAATAGTTTTTATAATAAACGCCACGCGCACCTTGCTTTATAACCTATAGCAAAAATTAATAATTTTTGTGGTTGTCATGATGTATTATTTCTCGATTTTAGTACCACGAAACTCTTTTCCTTTCATCACAATCCGTTTGTTCTCTATACACAAAAATTTCGCTTGGAATCAGTATTACAGTTAAACCAGCCACGGAAAGTTTAGTGAACACGAATGGCTAGTTGCCGCAGTTAGCCGTTATACGGAAACAACAGCAACAACGCAAACATGGTATACTTTTCTAATTCACTTGAAAGATGTACCGTTATCTGGGGTTACTAATAGCACTTTGGGAAACTGGAAACTGTTTTCCAGATTTTTTTTTTTTCGCTCATCGATCAGCAATAGGAGATAAATAAACCAATCACGTGTGATAAGATTACCAACGATAGCCAACTGTAAGATCACATATCACTCGTTACGATGGCATTTTTCTTTATTTCTTCCTCATTCGAATTTTAAGATCATTTATTTTAAATCATGACCATTGACGTGTAGCTAACTATCCTACTCTGAACTACGCACATTATATTTTAACATGTACAGCGAAATCGTTGAATTGTTTCCATAGTGTAAAATATAAAATGATAATTATTTCTCGCTGTTCAAAGAAAACTGAATATCACTTAGTAACAAATAGTTACAATAGTTCACAAATGGTTTTAATATGTGGTAGGGGCCTATTTATGTTAACAGACTTTCAGTAATTAATCCGACTCTTCGTCTGTGATAAGAAAATAAATAATGTATGCATTAGAGGTGATGCATCTTCTAAATGGTAAATATAGTTTTCCATCCAAAACTGACACACGTGAAGTAAGAAATCATATTTAAACGTTACGAGATACACTAAGGAACCAAATATGCATCTATTCTTAAACTTTTTCAGTTCTTTATACTATGTGCACGCCAATACAATTACTGCATATCTGTATTTACGACGACGAGGATCCGTATTCTATAATTACAAATACTTCAAAGTTCTCGTAACTCTCTTTACATAAAGATCTGGGCCCAAAGAAATTGTTAGAAGAGAAAGCGCATGAAAAAGGCAGACATTTACAAGTAACGTTCCACAGCAGTTCTTGTAAGGAAACAAACCCAATTGAAATGTGTCTAAGAAGGCAGAATTACATAATTTTACATTCCCTAAAAATTAATACGTTTTTTATACTATTGTTCTGTGTGTAATAACTTTTACTGCCGATGAACCTACTTCCTGCTAGCCAAGAATATTTCTGAGACATATAAAAATTTGTGTTAAACAATTAATGTAAAATTTATAAAGGTTGAAATATTATTTACAATATCATTAAACCCAAATTAAGTAATTAGTACTTAAAAAAAAGAAAACGGAGATTTTGTAAGTTATATGAAGGCTTCTAGAGCACAGCCTGCAGCGCTGTCAAGATTATAGAGATTGTGATAGAGAGAGAGGTGTTAGAAAATACAATGTGAAGATAGTCACGAGTGCATGAAGCGCCAAAGCTGAGAATTTTCACAATTTTCGACACAACTTCTTCCACTTGCTTATTATAGAAAATCAAGGCTCAGCAATCCGTAGATTACACTTTTGTACACCTTCTTACTTTATTACACTGTCACAGACTTTTTATTTTTTGAGCACTGTTGGCAGATAAGAAAAAGGGACTTTTTCCTATCTGCCATCACTGCTCCAAAAATAAGACAGTATGTGACTAACCAGTAAAGTAATAAGTTGTACAAATGTTTAATTTCAGGATTGTCGAACCTTGATATTCGATAATAAGCGAGGGGAAAAGTTATGTGGAAAATTGTGAAAATTCACTGCTTTGGCCCACCATCCCCCTTAATCGTTGTCGCTCTCAAAAGACGGCCACGGGTGTTGATCTTTACCAGAGCTGAATTTACAGAACAGACGCCCAGGTGTCCCTACGAACCCCAGATGACGGTAAACACGAGGGTAAAGCTGTCGGTGTCGAGCTGTAGATAGGAGAGCTGCTTCACTCCACTCAGTTATCACATTAGACGGACGCCAGCTGCTGGGCTGTTACCGACGGCATTCGTTATTCATGAGGTGCACCCCGCCATCGCCGGAGATAACTGGCCAGCCTCATGGTATGTGTGTTAGTGTAGGGGGGGGGGTTGGGAGGGAGAAGGGTCACCTGCCCCGTTCTCAGTACGCTACCTTTACTCTCAACCCTCCCCACCACCCTCGGCAATGCCCTCTCGTTCAGGACGGGAGATTTATGGCCTTTTAAGGCGATTGTACCAGGCTTCCATATCGAACGGCGTCCTTCCACCAGGAGAGAGAAAAAAGTTTCATCCCTCGCTCAGCGAGGTCAAAGTTTTTTTTGAGGTCCTATCATGAGTGCAGGAGGCACCGTCTGGGTTCGAGAGTGCCCTTATGCTCCCTCCACTCTTGGCAGATTAATGCTTTCATCATGGCGTGTAGCAAGTTTTTTTTCAGCTGAGTGTTTAATCTCCATGGCTGTTTGTGCTCATCATCATTTGTGTTTTTATGTAAAGGTATCGATCCAATCACTTGCAGATGTAATATTGCCATTTCAAGCGTTGCGAAGACCGACATTTTTATAGGGTCACTACCTCAACCAAAACAACTCCGTCATGCACTTCCGAACAAATTGATGATGTTCTTCTGTCATGATATTGTTGGCATCAACTTTTTACAGACTTGAAAAATCCTGCGAGAAGTTACATTTTACGCAGAACGAATTCAATTGTGTGACTTTTCTTTCGAATATAGTTGGAACTCGCTTTCTTTGCATCACGTCTTCTTCGAGGACCATGCATGTAGGATTTAAACTGCAGGTATTGATTTAGAAGACGTAGTAACAATGTTTATCTTCCGAATATAACCAACTACTACTAGAAACGAGTATTTGGTGTATTCATCTGTCAGTGTCCTAAACTTATGAGTCGTATACATGCAGTCGAATGTCCATCGGTTTATAACTGTGTAAGCATTCAGCAAGAGCACGTATTATTATCATCTTATTTACTGCTGGCTTGTAGTCGTCAAAACAATGTCAAAACATGTCACCGAATCACAAATATGACAGCGATGTGTACGCTCTGGAGTCCTTGACGTTCAATATAATCTTGAATCAACATGCAAAAAACTTGTGTCTCTACATTGCACAGTTCAAATTGTATATAAAGTAGGCTGCGTTTGGAAGGAGAAAAAATATATATCCGTTTCAAAGCACTGTTTATTGTATTTTTCGCATTGTCATCTACCCTGGCAAAGACCTTTGAACTACCTTGGTGGTTACTTTACAGCATGTTAAACATCACATAGGCCTTCTGGCTCCATAGTTACTTGTGCAAATTGCTCCACACAGTTTGCTCGAGAATACAGTTGACTCCATCGAATAAAATAGTGCAACGGCAATACCTTGGACTAGCATTCAAAAGGACCCGGGTTTGATCTCCGGCTCCAGCGATCACTCCCGGCGATTACTGGAAGGGTTCCTTAAGGCCTTGTTACGGAGTTTTGCAGTGATTTCGAAAATATTTTTTTTTATTGCTACCTAATACTCATATCAAAATTTCGCTGCACAGTTTTGACACTTATATGTTATTATTTGGAGCTGCATTTTTTTTGTGGAATTATACTAAACGGTTTTTTAGATTTCATTACCCAAAGTACCAAGTTTTTCGTCGTGAAAATAAGCAAAAATGAAGGAAATTATTTTTTTGTTGGCGAATGGTAAATTGTTTAAAAAAACGCGTCCACAGTATTGTGCATCGTGTGATTGCACATTGACTCAAATTTTTTCAAAACTTTTGGTTAAAAAATATTTGAGTTATTGGCACCAGTCTGAAAAAAAACTCGGGAACAAGCCCTCAACGAAGACCACGGCAGATTCGTCTTCCAGTTCATGCTCGTTTGTAGGGTTTTGCGTAACCGTTTCTAACTATCTCGCTATCGACGAGATGCTCCTACCAGTATGGTCTCCTCTGGATGTCCGTCTGTCGCTAAAAACGATTAAACCGTCTCCCAAAAGCTTAGTTCGGGATATACAACTTCGAAAGTCAAGGTCTGGGCAAAGTGCGTACAGCACAATGCGAAACTGGAGTTTTCGTAACATGTGCTTCATCAACAACAAAGGGCGAAAATGAAAATATGATTAGATTTTTTAAAGTTTGTTTACAAATACCTATAGAAATACAAGAAAAACGAAATAACTTCAATTGGTTACTCTAGCACACATACAAATATTTCATTGATGTATTCAAATATTAATAGTAAATAACCTTTTTCTGAAACTAAATTAATGATCACATTCCATTTCAGTTTAGTTAAAAAAAAATAGTCCTTTACAATTAACGAAGATGTTGTATTTTAAAAAATTTCGTTGTGTAATTGATTGCTGTTGTAGTAGCCACACCAAAAAAACAGTATCGCTGTTTGTACTGCACACGAAACATAACTTTCGTCACGAAACTCGAATTACAAACTCAGGGTTTCACTCGAACTTGAATAATGACTTTCGCGCTGTTTACATAGCGCTAAACGTCAGTTCCTGAAACCAATGTTTCCTAATATGGACTTTTGGGTGACGGTATAAATGTACTGCTATGTAAACGAATCAGGGCTAACCATAGTGGTGGTGGTGTTCGAAACCGTTGTCATACGAACATTGTTCGAAGATGTGCGACATAAGAGTACCGAGTTCCCACTGGACACTGTTTTAACTGTACTATCACCCTCCTTATGTCTCACATGGAATTACGATAAATATTTAAACTTATGACCATTGTCTAAAATTGCACTGAAAGCCATAAACTCCAAATTTACATAATTAAAAGCCTTCGTTATATTATTTAAAATATTCTTTAAGTAATTATATTTATTTAGGCCTGCTTGGTGTCCACGAAGTCGTTCGAGGTGTTATCATTTAATGAGATAGTATTAATAAAAAAATTTCTGATATGTGTTAAGTGGTGAAATATAATTTTAAGGGATACCAAGGTTTATTTTAGAAACATTTAAAAAAGACAATTGTTTCACTGTATTTTTGGGTACCCGTTCTACTCATGTTTCATGCTTTAACCTCCCCCCCCCCCTTAAACCATAATTTTATTTTAACAGAAACGTTTCCTGGTACACGCACATATTTTTTCTCTAAATTTATTGGGTACCTCACTTTGCCATCTAAACCGTAACCTACCTACTCTGGGTAAGATTTCGCAAAAATCCTTTCTGAGTGCCCAACTACGTTTTATAAAGAATAATTGTGCAAAATATCATACTTTTAAACCGTCCGGTTCAAGCTGCACGTTATCTGTCAAGCGCTAGAGTTCCATTAACTAATTTTTTTTCTTATGTGTAAGAAGATAATTATCTGTAATTAAGTGTTTCTCTTCGTCAAAATCACTAGCACCGGTATCATGTACACGATGTTTTTTTCGTGATATATAGCGTTTATCAGGACTAGGCTATGTCATTCGTAAGAATACTCTTTCGCAAAATTGGTTTGAAAGAGTTTTAGCAGTTTTTTTGCAAGCTTAGCATAACTTTCCGTTAAAAATTTATGTTTCTAACGTTTATTGTTTTTACCTCGCATCATTATTTCTCTTATAGCCTGCTGCAGGTGACCCATTGTAAACAATCGATACACTTAGCGCCTGCAGTGTATGAGCCAGTAAGATCGCTTGTACCTGGGGAAGCCGCGTGGAAATTCTAGTCTTTCTTGACGTAATCTTAAGGAGTGAGGTAATCCATAGCCATCTATAGTAGAAGGCCTTAGATCTGGCAACCCTGCCAGAAAGGGTCATTGGCAATGACTGTGCCTGATTCGTTATTCGGCCCGGCACATTGGCGAATCAGGGGCAGCCACTGCCGTTGGCGAGACAAAGAAATGTAAAAAGGACCCTTTCTGGCAGGGTTGCAAGATCTAAGGCCGCGGCCTTATACTAAAAATGGCTATGGGCAATTCCCTGATAATGATATGGGGAAGTAAACAAACATTTTTAGTCCGCACATGCGTATTTAAAGTCTTGTATTAAGGCAGTGCACTCCAGTTTATATTTTTTTTGTGATATTAAATTTTTAGTCTAAACATAAGCAAATATCAAAAAATCTGTCTGGCAGTTTTGATTTAATATTGTCTTCTCAATGTTGGCTGCTATTTTCAAGGCAGTAAATACTATGGCTTTAACTAATTATGTAATTATCTAAATTCTGGTTAATTGCCTTTGTAGTCTAAACCATACAATTTATTGTATTGAAAAATTCGCTACAACGGCAAAAACCATTTTAAACAATTTCGCGAGACATATTATTTGATATCTGCTCAAAGCTACAAAAAAAATAATTTTCGCTAGTACAATGGAAACTGAAGGGCGTGTTCTTAAGTCGGTCAGCTTTGAACTGAAGTATGACAATTTCTTGTTCATATGATCTCTGCTTGTTGTAGAGTTCCCTATTAAGTTTCATAAGTTTACCTTTGTCGCGATTATTAGAGGTTGTAGGAAATCACGAATATCTTTACTGCCAGCGTATTCTCAGATTCTGCGTCTTGGGAGACTGGGCAATGGTTAAATGCCATGGTGTAGCTGGTTACAGCCAAATCATAGACGTTTATTCGTTGGACACCAGAATTAGCATTTACCAGTCAAATGTAGAACCACCATTAACAGTAGAAAAACATTAATTCAGGACATTGAAGCCTAGCAAACAGTTAACACTTTCCGTTGCGAATAACCATCGCTGAGGCCATGCCATTTATAATTTTGCCCCAGTTTGTTTCAGGGCCTTACGTGCACATCTGAAGTTCTGCTTCACAGTCAGTGATTGGATGTTTTAACTCCCGTGTGTCTTGGGGTTCTAGCTGAAAATCACTGGAGTGTGGTGTCGTAGTATCTTTGTTCTGATTAATACAGTCTAATGAGAGGTGTCACTTTCCAAAGACACGAATCCAATGACCATGAAGCAAAGGTGTAGATATGGAGGTAAGACACCGAAACAAATTGGGGCAAAATTCTTTTTGCGAAAATTCCATGGTCTTAACCATCGCTAACGATCATTAAAGACTCAGATATTACGTGGATTCATTTGAGAACAAATTAGACTTCGAAATCATTTGTGTGTGTATTATTTTCGCGATTAGGTCGCTGTTATTAAAACATGTTCACTGGGAACTCCGAACCAATAGCAAACCTGCGCGTGAATATACACTGACTACCGCGGTAGTCAGTGAACAAGTAGCTGGTGTGCACAGGACTGTGAAATCTAGCAGGCTGGTTTTTGGACCTGCGAAATTGTCGGTCTTTTAACGGTCATTACAAAACTGGAAATATCGTGGGATCAACCACCAGCTATTTGGACTCCACAGATCTGTGTTAACTCTGTCATCAGTTATTTGTGCATTGGCTTCTGCTTCAGTGAGTGGCTACTTGTAGATCTGACAAGGTCGCACGGGAGTCAGTGAGAGCATTGATAAAGGTTTCATATTGGTTCACTCTCCTCAGAGAATAGTGCGTCAACAGACATCCAATCACGAAAGTAATGAGTCTATACCAGAGTTTTAAATCTAACGCCATCTCAAATGAATTTGCGAAATGTCAGTGTCTTTAAGAATCATACATTACTTTACCCGACTTACAGACATTCAGGGTTTCGCAAGATTGGAATCAAAGAGTGGTTGGTTTCACCGCCAAGCATCTCTGACGACACACTTTAACTTCTCCTCTATCTGTTGCCAGATGTCGATGCGGTCAAGACGAACCCAGTAGTAGCGAGGAGCCATTAAGGGCGCACCATGCTGCAGCACTGCTGTCGGCAACACGAACAAACTTCCACCCTACAACTCCCACCCCCCCAGCAGAACTCAGCATCCCCTTCGAACTCTTCAGGGCACAAACTATCCCGTCAACAATTTTCAATAAACGATCTCCCTCACCCCTCCGTACGAGAAACAGTTCCCGCCCTGTTCCCACCCCCAACCTCTGGAAACTAGATTATCGAACTCTTTGTCGAGGGCTTGCACTGGAGGGCGGCGGAAACTTTTACAGGGGTGGGCGCCGCCTCGGCCAGACGTCAGTCGGCGTCTGCTACACCCCTCCTTTTACCCTATGGGTTCGGACACCCCTTCCCGTTACCCAGTCGTGAAACTTTAACGAAAGTCCGAGGGCCCATTGCGAATATTGGGAGCGAAGGGAGAAGGGTAGTCGAAAAGCGATGATGTATAATAAGATTTTAAGTTAAAAAGTTAATCTACTAGAACACGTTCAACTCCCCATCATTTCCACCCACTTTCCAGGCTCCCGAGCCAAACTATCTCTCCGGGAAGATGGGGAAGGGGTGAGGGGCTGTTTCCCCGTTCACCAGTCCTTTGTTCGGCGGTGAAACTTGGATGGGCCACGGTAAAGTAGGGCGGCGTGGGGTTGGCGCGGCGGGAATGGTTTCGCACGCGAAAAGCTGCAGTTTCTTTGTGGCGTTCAGAAGGGACGGTGGAAGATGAAAAGGTGGTCCCCCTCCTACATCATCATTGGCGCACACGTGAGGGCGCCGATAAATTAAAAACGCATCGCCTTTATGCACAACACAGCAACGGACAGGGCGTGGCGCGGTAGAAATTAACAAACTTTCGGCAGCGGAGACCGTGGTAAGAGATGACCCGTATAGAGGGGGTTGAGAGGGGAAAATGCATGGGAAAAAAGATAAAAAATATTAAGTCAAGGGAGTGTTTCAGGGATGTACCCGAAGTATCGGGAGTAAGATTTTATTTTCCTTTGGATACCTGGAACTACATATGATTATTGGTCTGGCCAACGTGATTTATGTCTTTTGTTGTTTTTCGAAACCCGCATGCTATTGGGGGATACAAGGGCTTACTCAAGGATTGAAGGATTGGGGTGGTTTGGGACTAAAAGGCTGCATCTCCAGCCAAGTTATCACCAATGTTATTTATTTAATCTGAAGTATTCATAAAAGACAAGTACTAAAAAAAAAACAAAGACGAAATTTGTTCAACTAGGGAAGTTACATCTTTAAACATATTACAGGTTCTGCCTGCTGTATGTTTTGTTTTCAAGGTTAAAGGAACACTTGAATAACACCATTTTGTAACTGAAAATCTAAATTTTCCTGGGAGGATGGACATTTGGACCCCACACTTTTAACTCGGAGCATCAGCGAATTTATTTTATATGAAAACATTGTCACAATATTTATTATGGAGTGTAGGTTGTATCATACTGTTTAAGAGCGTAGGCACCCTTGCGTTAGTTACCGCTTTTTTTCTGGGGCTGTATGTTGTGTCATGTTAATTTGTAACATCAGTATTTTTTTTTTTTTAGAAATTAAATGAATTTTTTTAAATAATTAATTTTTACTGTCGCCGAAATATTATTTTTCTTCTGCTACATATTTTAATTACTAGAGGTTATCCTTACAGCTTTATTAAGTTGACATTAAGCACAAAGTTTAAATACTCCCCTCGCAAGGAAATAATAAAATTTAGCATGCATACCTTGGGGGGATGATATCTAATGAAAAGTTTTCGACTGCTAGCGTGTTGTCACATGTCATGCATATTATTGTTATGTGAATTCTGCTTAACGAGTTCCCATATAATAATAGAACACAAACGTCAAACTATGTTTCCACGTTTTTAAAAGTACAACACGTCTCTTGTAAGGTAGTTATTGAGACCTCTCAATATCGTTTTAACGGCTTTTCAATACTACTGATCAAGGGTAAGTATCAACCTGAAAGCAATAACACCATATTACCCGCAAATAAAGTTACAGGGGGCCACCTGTCTGCCCTTTTTACTTTCAAAATTATTATAGTGATTTTCGGTGACTGATTAAATATAGCTAATTAGGAGTTCAATGCAAAATATGCACCAGCGTTGCATCTGGTTGCACTGTAATGGAATTAAATACACACACGCAGTATAATTACTAGTTCTGGATCTGCGCTGCGTAGGTGCAAATAGCAGGTAGCGATATTTAATTAGGGCTGTGGGAACCTAACTACGAGAAAATATCATCAATTTTGATAGGACCTTTAAAACATCCGTACATTAAAAATAAGGTTACTGAGCCATACAACGTGACTAAAAAGAGCCATTTTGCGTAAATGAAATAAAAAAGCTACTTAAATTATTCAGGACGAAGTATATTAATGTCATGTGGGGATAGCTTGTGATAAATTATGTTGGATAATGTGTTTTATATTTTTCCGTACAATTAATTATGGTGGGAGTAAGCAGTAACGTAGCTTGGTATAGGTAGGGACCACTGTTTTTCGCGAAAAGAATTTTGCCTCACTTTGTTTCGGTGTTTTACCTACATACATGCAATTCTGCTTCGTGGTCAGTGATTGGATATTTTAACTCGCACGAGCCTTGGGATTCTACCGGCGAATCATAGACGTGTGTTGTTGCGGGTAAGTTATTGTAATTGGTTCAGTCAAATGATATACGGCTCTTTACATTGACACGCTGCCAATAACAAAGAAGCTGAATTGCAGGTATGTACTTAAGGCACTGAAACAAAGTGTGGCAAAATTCTTTTCGCGAAAAACAGGGGTCCCTAGGTATAGGTCATTCGTAATAAATTGAGCACTAAAGATTTAACCTTTGAAAAACATCACTAGCCGTTATTGCATATAACACAACATTAACAATAGTTACATTATTTTAGTATGAGAGAAAGAACATCAAATGAAATCGACCTCTGTATTTAATATACTTTAAAATATTTATTTATGATCTTATTGACATACCTACTGACTTGTAATTTAACTTAATTAGTGCTAGCGCACCGCGCAACAGACGTAGTTCAAAATTCCACCGACAGGTGAGTCACTGAGTATGTTTGTCCGGTCTGTAATAAACGTGGGTTTTTGATAAACACATTCAAAAGTATTAGAAGTGACTGTTGATGAATATCATTGCTAAATGATGTGAAGTCATTGGCAAACTTTAATTTAAATTGTAATGTTTTACAATTGCCAGCCTGTGTATCAAGAATTAGAAACAGCATTTTGTTTTCTGCTTCACACATTACGAAAATACGTTATTTGTTGTTTCTATTGAGTACGACGTCGACGTTCAAGGCAGTACGCTGCACGTAACTTGAATTCTTGAATTTCGTGTGTCATATGTGTTTATAGTGGCGGTTTGGGTTACAAATTCGAATATACTATGCAAGCATTTACGAGATTCGTAACGGATATGGTGCGTTGTTGTATAGATTAGAATCGATGTTCAGTTATAAGACGTTAACTCGTAGGTATTTATACCTAAGATTACTCTTGAGTATAGTATAAATTCAGCATCTGTGAATTTAATGAGTAGATATTATAGACAAAGTTTATCTCAGAAGTGTAATGTAAATGTAAACACTGGACAGACCTATATAAATAAAATTATGTGGCAATGTTTATGATTTCAGCCAGTGGAAAGGTATATACCGGCGGAAAATATAAATTAACCAGAGTTTTTTTGAGGGCTCACTTTATCCCGAATCATCTATAGCGTTCCAAGGCAAACAGAATGACATATGAATGTAAACTTTGATCACGTGGTAGTTTCGTTGTTGCTGGAACTTAGGTGTATTACTGGAGAGTTCTTCCCTCACCCCTTAAACGCTACTTGCTGCGGAGAGTACCTGCTCGAAGTAGACTAATGATACCACAGGCAGTTCAGAGTATTGTTAAGGGCGCGGTTCACATCAGTTTCAACGTCTTTTTTTATTTTTATATTTGTACCAGATATTTTTATTTTATTTTAGACATAATTTGTGACTAATTTTGGCTCTAATAAAATTTTTTTATCTCTCATAGTTTTGCGTAATGACTCATAAACGTCAAAATTTGCATTTTACGGTTTGGTAACCACCACTAAAACAAATTGACATACTGAAATGAAAAAAAAAAATACAGAAAATAACCATGTTGTAGGCTACAACGTCTCATATGTAAAAACTAAAAAAATTTTGCAATTATTTTTAAATACCAGAAAATAGTTTTAGCCTCCAACATGGTTATTCTCTGTAAAACTTTTTCAGTTTGGTATGTCAATTGGTTTTAGTGGCAGTTACCAAACCGTAAAATGCAAATTTTGACGTTTACGAGTCATTACGCAAAAACTATGAGAGATAAAAAAATTATGTTAAGAGCTGAATTTAGTCAAAAATTATTTGTAAAATAAAATAAAAAATATCTGGTACAGATATAAAAAAAGACGTTGAAAACACACGATTTGCTACTGGAATTAACGCTTCCCTGAAAATTTACTTCAACATTTTTATCATTAAATACATTTTCATATTTCTTGGTCTTTACTTAATTGGCACAATTCAGAGTGTGGTTCCTCATTACAAATTCAAATTTAATTTAATATTTAAAGACATTGCAGGTTATTTTTATAGTTAACATTTGGCGTGACGTTACTAAAGCAACTCACTATTACGTAATTTTATTGGCGGGAAGATTGAAAATCCGTTTGCAACTAAGTTTCTTTATATACAAAATTAAATAATAGTAATAAAAACCCACTACGTCGTGACATATCACATACACAGATATACACATAAATAAATACATTTTCACTAAAAAAAATTGTTAGGATCACATTTTGAGGTTCTGCGACGAAAAGTCTGAAAGCCGGTTTAGCGTCCTGTGCGTAGAGATGGTTTACTAGGGGAGTGCGCGTCAGTGTATCCCTTATCGCTTCTTGAATTCTGAGTCTCCAACGTTCAAGGCGTCTCCAGGTAGCAATGTGACCTTTAATAACAAACAAATTTACCGAATTTTAAATTTTGGTTTGTTAAATTGATAAAATTAGGACTAGCATGCGCCTGAGTATTCTGCACACTGCATTTCAGTTATGTTTGCTAGTTGCGTTCTTAAGTGACACAGGCGTAGGCTTGACCTCATTGGCTGCAGTGAATTGTAAGCGTCGAAGCCAGTTTACCTCCTTCCTCTGCCGAACATTTTTTCACATATGAGACACGTAGGTGCCCGAGGGAGGAAATATGACGGTCGTGAGGCCTAAAGCAAGGGATCTGGGTACGGTAGGGTCGGGAAGGATGGAGGGATGTTTCATGGCCAAGGCAGAAGAGGGATGGGTTGGGGAACACATCCCCTCACATAGATAGCAAGGTAATATATTGGACTGCGGGAAGTAAATCGGTGTCATTTGTAAGGCAGGGATCGCTGCACTGCATTTGCCGTTCACTGGAGATAAATTTATTTTTATGATTTTTACGTCGGGATAAATTTACATACTGTTCGCAACATTGATTTTACATTACAAAAATATAGACAAGATGAAAAGAAATCAGGTCAATTTTTTGTAACATATTTGTCTTGATATTTAAGTCCTGGAGTTATGAGTTAAAGTGTCCTTATAAACGGGTCTTTTCAACAATAAGTTAAACACGTATGCATGTATTTATTTGTAGAAATCAAATTTTAATGCGTTAATTATCATCGTAAAATATTACACAATGTTCTGCAGAACATCAAACCTTTGCATTGTAATGTAATTGTTCTATGTTGTGTAATGTATAAACACCAGTAGAGAATGGCATTTCCGAAAAAAAAATAACAAGTCGTACAAACAGTTGAAGGAAATGTAAAATTATTAAATGTCTGTGTAATTTGAGGTCAAAACGCAGCCTGATTTTTTTCGTGACTGCATTTTGACAATGTTCCTAGTATTTTAGGTGCAGATTATATATACACACAGACACACGTTTAAAGTTTTTTTGTCTGCCTTTAAATACTTTATATAGATACGTTGCAATTTTTATTAAGGAGTAAATGTTAGTTATTTTTACGAAGAAGAGTTTCACAGCACTCTTATTTACAATATACAAATTCTTAAAATGTTTCTTGCAATAGGGCAGAATAACGTACTGTACTGTTGAGGACATACGCCACTACATTATTATGTCTTCCCAGAAATATAATGTGTATTAGGAAATCTAATATTTACTAGATTTCTGGGACGACATAATATTACAATAGCGTATGTCCGCAACAGTAGAGTACGTTAAGGGCTTGTTCCCGACTTTTTTTCAGACTGGTGCCAATAAATCAAATATTTTTTAACCAAAAGTTTTGAAAATATTTGAGTCAATGTGCAATCACACGATGCGCAATACTGTGGACGTGTTTTTTAAAATAATGTACCATTCGCCAGCAAAAAAAAAAATAATTTCCTTCATTTTTGTATATTTTCACGACGAAAAAAATTTGGGTAATGAAATCTAAAAAACCGTTCAGTGTAATTCTACAAATAAATGCAGCTACAAATTATAATATATAAGTGTCAAAACTATGCAGCAAAATTTTGATATGAGTATTAGGTAGCAATAAAAAAAATATTTTCGAAATCACTGCAAAACTCCGTAACAAGGTCTTAATATAGTATATATTTAGTTTGTCGTCTTAGCTACTGTACTGTACTATATAATATGTAATAATATGTAAGTAGTGCCTTTAATAGAGTTATAACTGATAAAAATAAACAAAGAAAATTGGTTGCTAGTAACGAATATTCTGTTTGTCTTAAAAGCTGACAGAGTATTAAATTTTAGTACAGGAGCTCAACGGTAATAGTTTTTGCAATATAAGGAAAAGCCCTAATGAAAAAATGATAAAGAATATCTTTAGACACAAAAACTTATATCTTTTTGACCCCTTTTCATCAGAAATCGCCTGCCATAATTTTTGTTATTAGAGCAAGAGGGGGTGAGTATTCAGTAATATCCTAGATAAACACTGTTACCATAAAACATCTCATCGTTGCCTGAAGGTATAAAATGATTTGGAATGAAATTCGTTTCACTGAAATCCTTGTGTAATAACATTATTAGAGTAGTAATTGTCTTTTTCTAAACAGTTCCTTTTTTTAACGACTAATATTAGATACTATATGCCTATTTTGCCACACTGTGCGTTTTTAAACGTGAAATCTTAGTTCTGCTTTTTTACACAATAAATGTATTTAAATATGACAGTAATATTTTACGTCCAGCTAGAAGTTTCAGGAAAAATTCTCAACACATTAGATGCAGTGTTGTTATCATCTGAAAACGTCATCAAAAATATGCAGGTATTTTCTCCGTTTCAAACGTAAAATTAATGGCTTAGACACGTAACTACTCTGACTAGAACTTGCATTAGTAAACAGATTCGCATAGAAATATATTCCAAATTTTATTTGTATATATTTTGTATAGTGGAAAAATATCGTGTTTTAACTTTTAACAGTATTGTTATAGAATCACGTTTTCCTGTGCGTTGAACGTGATAATTACAGTTAGAAAAAGATTAATAAAGTAGTCCGTATTCAAGTTAACATTCACGGAGAACACAAATATATCTTATATTTCAGGATGTTAAAGAGCAGCATTGACATGAATTTATTTAACGTAAATTTGTGCTGGTTGTACAAAGTATTCCAGAGTAGTTTTAAGCAGCGTACATGTAAAGTTTTAAACATTTCTCTTTTCAGAATTAATGCATGTAAGAAAATACATACAGTAGGCCTATGCCCACCCTAAATCGAATCTAGTTTGTTGTTTGTAACGTTAACAAAATGATAAAATATACACGCATTAATAGTATAATTTGGCGGGTTCTGGGAGAATGGGATCTGGGATATGATCGTAGATTCTAAAGATGACGTCATGAGCGCCATCTTGTATGACGTTCAGGTCGCCACATAGGATGACGTCACTTTCAAAAATCTTAAAAATTTCAAATTTTAAAAAGAAATAAAAAATTATGTCCCGTCATCTTGTTTCCGGCGTCCACCTAGTCTGTGATACGTCTTGAATGGGTCTTCTCCGAGTCTTCCAAAAATAGTTTCAATTTTTCATTGCTACGAAACCCCACTCATATCTCATAACATAAAACATTTTTTAAAACTAAGTTAAGAAAATATCTACAATACCCCAATACGGCCTTCCCCACCCTTACCCATGCTGATAACTAAAACTTGACTCCTTTCTTAACTTCCCCCGAACGATTCCCAATAAATCCAATCAATTTAACTATATGGATTTTCTCCGAGTCTTCCGAAAAGTTTTCGGTTTTTGCCTTCCTTACACACCCCACTCACGTAAAAATAATTTAAGTAAATAACTATATTACACCTGGACAAGTCCCCTTATAACCCCTACCACTTCCCCTAGCAATCCTCGAACGATCTCCAATAAATCCAATCAAATAAAATGTAGGGGTCTTCTCCGAGTCTTCAAAACATTTTCTAATTCATATTCCCACCTAATCCCACCTATATTGATTACAGAAAAAAAATTTAATTTAATAAAATAAAGTAGCAGTACATCATACCAGTACACGATTGACACACCGGCTGCCCTTCCCACGCTAATATTTCAAGCCAGACTTTTATCCTAATAATACCAGAACAAATTCCAAAAGTTTCAATCAAATTAAATATAGGGGTTTTCCCGGGTCATCCGAAATTTTTTCGAATTCGCTAAACTCTATTTATGTCTCATAAAAAACTATTTTATTGTAAAATTAGCACAAATAGCCTTCATGTCATACTGGAATGAACTCCATTGACACACCGGTCAACACACCACCATACTAAGTTAAACCAGACTTTTACCCTATATATACTGTTAGATTTCTAATAAAGTAATCAAATTAAAATAGGGATTTTCCCGCAGTCATAAAAATATTATTTGATTTTTAACTGCCAGGCATACCTCTATCATACGTAAAAATAAAAATAATTTAATTAAGTAAATTGCCCACACATCTTACCCGGGCAAGCTCCATTAGCAAACTAGCTTTCCCCACCACTTGAACCTAACAATGAATCCCAATGTAAATAATTTATTTACATGTAAGTAGCTATCGTAAAATTTTGGGGTTTCCTCCTACTCTTCCGAACCCTTTTTTTCTTATTCTAGTCATACCCTGTAAATACTTCATAAATTAAAGTTTTTTTTTATATAAAACCAAATACATTTATAAATTACCGGCATATTATACATATACAAACTTCATTGACACACTAGCATATCCCACCATTCTTTTTACATATATACATTAAGTTTCTGGCAGACGCCTCCTTCCTCCCCCAACATCACCAACCTCTATGGACTTCCCCTTCTTTCCACAAGTCACCATATGCATGCTAATCAGATGCCCACCACGTGACACTCCTTGTCTCCATACCATGATGCCATCCTGTACCGTCCCTCCCCCTCCTCGGCGAGTCAGCACCCGTGTCTCGGCGGATTGCAACACTAACCTTTGTACTTTCCCTTCCTCATAGCACGAGTCGCCGCATTCCTGAGGCATTACGTCAGAATGATGTAATATAGCACAACTCTGTAAGCGACTTTCAGCATGTTTCTCGCCAGCACACGTTCCCCCCACTACCCTTCAATCCACCCTCTATCCCTGAGTCAGCACATTCCTAAGGCATGATGTCAGGATGGTGTCGCAATTTAGCGTTACTCTGTGTATGTACCCCACTCCCTACCCGCCCCTCTATTATTCGTACACTTTTCATATATCAGCCTCTGCTTGACCAGTCTTCAGCAAATCGCTTACGCTGGTGCCACATTGTCCAGTCGACCATTATTTGATTAACAAGCTTATGCTCGACACGAAGTACAATTCTGTGTTAGGATGCTACCTGCATACCTGCATCTAGACGAGGATACCTGCGACTGCCTGCCTTGTGTTGAGAGCTTCAAGGATTGTGCTGCTGATACGGACACACCAGATCGTCGGAGCTGTTGCAGGCACTGCAGCCCCCACAAACCTCAAGTGTCTGCCAGAAAGAGGCGTGCAAGGAGTTCATCGCCGTTTCGTTTTTCAGCCTCAAATAAGTTTCCGATAGTGATATGTACTGAAACATTCAAGGATTTCAATCACGAGACGATTTTACCGTCAAACAAGTGTCGATATCGGACCGTGACGATGACCTGTCAGCCAATTCTTTTACCTGCAAGCTACCTTGCCCCTGGGATCGTCTAAGCCGCATCACACACCAGGCATATCGTCTACACGCGTACCAAAAACATGGACTCAGGTCGGAATACGGTGTTATCCCCTACTGTAAAATATCCGACGTTTTGTGTAGTATTATAAATGAAGATGTCCAAATGTTCGTCATCGGAAACCGTCAAAAAATTATATTACATTGCGTGTGCATAGTGTTTTGTTTTGTTTATTCAATACGTTGTTTATTAACTTTCATGTTATTTTTAAATAATTGTTTTAAGGATTTTTATGTCCATTTTTTTTTTTTTTGCTTTGTTTTGTCTCGACTACTAATCACATTGAACTAAATTTACGTTTTACTAATTACTGATTTCATTTTGCTCCCAATTTTATCAACCTAATTATATTTTGTGTCCGCTTTCCTTACCAGTGCGCATTTAAACTTTATATAATTGAAGGTAGCAGAAAATAGCATTAATACAGTCCTAAATATACACCAAGGAAGGTAGTGCTGCACAATAAAACAAGACGGAGGACGAAACACTGAATTGGAAAATGCGGTGGTTGAAGCGATTCTCGCAATTTTCCACCGTGTCTGTTTATAGTCAACAGGCTATAACTCTGCGCACAGAGGCATTGGACTTCAATGGGTTATAATAATTTAATCTATATATTACCGCCAGTACAATATTTTCTGGTCGGTTCCACATCGCTGTACTCTTTCACCACTTGCAATATTCCCTCACTTTCTTTCAGTTTCCGTTTTCTCTGTCTTCCTTTTACACATATACTCACCTCTTCGATTGCTCCAACGTTTCTCGTTCCTTTTCAACCTGCCGGGTTGGCGGCTGCCAAGTTCTGGGCCAAACTGCCCTTTGCCCGTCTTATCTCACCCCTGCCACCTCCCGGAGTTCTTCGTGACCGGAGCATTGGCTCCGGGTTTTTTTTTCCCTCTGGAAAGCGATGAAACACGAACTCCGACTCTCGCGAGAGTCGGTCGACCGAGCATTTATTTCCCACCCCTCCTCTACTCCCCCTCTTCCCCCTCCCCCCCTCGTGAGAAACGATAGCGGGGGTCTGCAGAACTGATAGATAGGACAAGTGTCGAATAAACAAATGTAGCGAGGGGCGGATCCGTAACAAATGAAAACACTACCAATCCAAACATTATTTATTTTCTCCTTTCGTATGTTTTCTTTCCGACGCGAGTTTGCGAACATTCGTCATGTCGTTCCCTCCGCCACCCCCTTCCCCCTTCCACCCTCTCCGGGGGGTGGCGCATCCATTTATCTGTTTCCAATGTTTTTCCTGCTGCTCGAACATGAAGCGGAACGAACGGACAAGAATAACGACTACGAGTTCTGCCTGTTACAACAAATTGATTCAAACGTTTGAATGGTAATATAAAAAATGGAGGAGTTAATATTGCCGTGTAGTTTCAAGAGAAGAGACGAGTGTTTGGTCAGCCCTTAGCAACAAAGTCTTGAGTACTGATGAGGTAGAAATGAGGTAAGTGTGAGACATAGATTGGAACGCCCTGAAAAAATCCGCCGAACAACGTACGGCAACCGAGTACGATCCCGACGGGAACTGAACCCACATCACTGAAGTTGGACGCTAGTAGTCTGCTAATAACACAGTAAAATCTTAAAATAAATTATGTTTACATTATCATCATTTTACATCCTTTAAATCACAATTTACGGCCGAGTACTAAACCGGGCTTGTAATGTACTGAGTACAGACCTGAAAGTTGCACGTTATTATGTGACTGCAGATTTGATTGTTGACTGTTGTTCGATTCCTCGACATCTTACATTGGTATACAATGTCGTGGACTGCAGCTGGGAACGATTTTGGCCAATTATTAAAACTTCCACGATAGAGTCACAAATCGTGTGTAATGCAGTCTAAATACGGAAATTAAATCGCAAAAGTCCCGGTGGTTGATAATATCACAGAGTGTATTTAAGGATGTGCAAATCCGTTTAGTCTAGCCTGTTCCCCATTAATAAACGGTAATTTTACATTCCAGTACTGACAAGATAGAAACATCTCACAAAATATTGCATATTTTGCCGTAAAATGAGAAAATTTGAAAGCCCTAGCTCTTGTTACACATACGGCAAATTGTTCGTTTTCAAGCGTGTGTGTATGTGTGTGAGTCTTGCAAGACAAGTGAATACTAAGAGAGGTATTTGCCCTTGAAAATAGAATAAAAAAGTAGTGTTCGGTCAAATTACCGAGAACGGTTAGAGGTTAAATAACAAATCTGTTGCTGATGTTATGTGTTATTATAATTTTCAAACTTTAAAAAATTCAACCATCAAAATTTTACCTTTAATGGGAATAATAAGAAAGGTCACACATATATTGCATAAAATTATTTTGCCTTCAGATTTTCTGAACATTTCATAATGTCTATTGGAGCAGGATGTTATAAAGAATAAAAAAGGCCCTTTTGCTTCAAATTCCTAGAACTAACCTTTTACAAGAAAAATTCACTAAACTGTTTTTGTGACGGTAAAGGAACGCCTGGCATGTAGGCAAAAATCGGTACTACTGCAAAGAAATTATTGGTTTGTACATGTGCAGTGCGAGAATGTTGCAAAATAAATTTTTAAAGTCTTAGGCTGTTTCGCAGAACTTTTACAAAATATAATTTCTTCCCAAGAGAAAAAAACATAGCATTTGTAAATAATACAACATTCCTTTTGGTGCAGTCTGAAAGTATTACAGTCGATTTGAAACTGTTTTGTTTTTTCACTGAATGACATATACGTAGTGCTACGATTCCCAAAACAAATAGGAATGGTTGCAAAAATTATATTTTCGTAACACTTCGTTTGTGTTATTATGCGACAAAGTTGAATAAATACAACACTTGAAAACGTATTGAACTTATTTATGGATTTACGAAAGGAATGTAATGATATTGAAAAAAAATCATGGACTTTCTCCAAATTAAAAAATACGTTTTATAAAAATGCAGCAGTACCAAACTTGTTGCCAGAATTTTTGAGTCGCAACTAGGTTTATTTTTTGTTTATCTACCGGGATTGGGTAGTAAGTTCTTAAAATATTGCGTTATTATATTGCATTATCCTGAGAGAACAACGCATGTACAAACCAATAATTAATTGGTGAAAATCCCGCCTTTTACCTATTTTTTATTTGTTCTTTACGATGTAATGCTCGAAAATATAACAAAAATTATTCATAAAACCTGACATAAAAAATATGCTCAATGAGGGTGGCCATCTCAATAATTTTAACAATAGAGGAAGAATTTAATGGTAACTTTTTCATAGGTTATGTAATATTTGAATCAGCAGTGGAATCGTTATTTATCTCCTAGCCGTGTTTATATTTTTGGACGAAATACTACTTTCAAACTCGATTTTTAGGGACTAATAACTCCCTTAATGTTATTCACTTGTCTTGACAGTGCCCCTTGTACTGTAATGTCGACTTAATATTTTTACAAGAAATCACCTCCCTGAGGTTAGGCATTAAATTATCTTACACCACACACACACACACACACACACACACACACACACATATATATATATATATATATATATATATATATATATATATATATTCCTGGGCGTAGTAATAGAAACATTAGAGGTGAACAAATACTGTCAACAACATATATCCATCCATTTTCTTGATATGGCTAATTAAAATAAATGAACTTCGTACAGTTCAAATTGATTGTACGATTACCTTTGAAAGGTTAATCACTGTTATGTTTTGTTTCCTCATACATTTTGCATGCAATCAATTGGACGAAAATGTACCGATAGCATACATGCGGTGTAACATGCATTTCATACGGGATCATTGCAAGAAATGTTGTTATTTAAGGTGAATTTTAGCAGCGGATTAGCCCTTTTACATACTAATATGATTAAAAAAAATATTTCTGTACATTAAAAAATAAACCTAGCAGCAGTTTTAAGTGACACAAGAAATCTATTCCATGTTTATTACTCAAATGTTTAGCAAGAATAAATGTAATTTTACATAAACCTGATTATTATGAAAATTTTAACTATAATATTGTGTAAATTTTCTATCAGAAGCTGTAATAATTTTGCTGCTAATTTTTTAAAAATAATTTTTATTTATATTTTGATCTTCGGGACATTCGCGTAAGACTGACTGTGGTTATATATTTGAGAATAATATTATGTTACACCGTATGATTCAGAAGCACGGAGTTTGGTGCACTGAATTAAACCATATTTTAAGTTACATTAATATCTGTGCTCCCAATAACTGTATAGCTGCGATTCCACTTACTTACGTGGAAATGTCTGTGACAATTTACTCAACACTAGAGAGGGACACTTGCTTACTCGCAGATTCTTTTTTAATGCAAGTCTGTTTCTGCCTCGAAAATGTATACTTCAGCTGCATTAAGAATTACATTCATGTGGTACCCTTGTGTAGTATACACTTGTATATAATAATATTTTTAACTGACCATGTATCGATACATAAAAGTATTATTGTTTCCTATACATCAGCAGAAGTGTACCTATAGGACACAGTAAAATGTATAATGTTATTACCAAATTTGCACCGTAACAATTCTCAAAATTTGTTCTCTTAGCTGAAGTGCGTTTGCAATGCTGTGTATTAATTATTAACTTTCATTACTATTTGAACTTATTTACTGTGATATTTCTCAATATGTGTAGTAACAAAATGATAACTTTCAATTTCGCATAAAGTGATACACATTACCACACATTTTAGACATATTTTTATGCAACTTTAAAAGTGGGAAGTAGCCTAATAGTTCCGCTAACTTATCATTGCATTTTCCATTTGTTTCTAGTCTCTGTAGTTGGAATTTACATACCTGCAGTATTTATGAAGACCCTAACCCTCACGAATACGGAGAAATTACTGTGCTTGGGTTGATATAAAGGCATGTTTACAAGGACGTCACTCAAAACATTACCGTGCTGCTGCGAGCCAGTTAGCAGGTAGTATATGTTCAACTCGTCCAGTTCCCCCGCTGTCTGCGAGAAAGCTATTACCTTAATGTTTAACCTTAGCAGCGCCCCCGGGTGATGTTATAACTGAACTAGGTTAAGTTGGGAACACTGCAGACTCTACATGATTAAAGGGTTGCCCCCGGCTATGCCAGCAGGCATCATTTAGGGGCTGGCGTCATCTACCGTAAAATAATTTGCCTGGCATCACTGGGCCTAATTAGCCCTACACTCACCTGTCCTTAACAATCCTTTCCTTAAGTCACTCAACCTGAAATTATAATGCTCAGTTCCGCACTGTTTAAATATTTCCCGCGTTAAGTTATTTTGGTAGGAATTATTTTCAGTTCCGTTTTCTCTGAAAGTAACGAAAGTGCGTGAGTATATTTTTACAAAGGTTGTCCTAAATGTTTATCAATAATTATAATTATAGTAATAATAATGTTTTATCGCCATTGAACAAATGTGTGTAATAGGCAAAGACACAATTCTACATTTTTAATAAGTTACAACACTACATTTGACAAGATCACGATACTACATTTTAATAATGTCACAATACAACATTTTATGTATTTCACAATGCAACATTTATGTCATCAATTAAAGCTATAAAAATCCCTCAATATAGTAAAAAGTATTACATGAAAGACAGTTGTGTAGCTTGTTTTTGAACTTTTTGTCAGGCAAACTGATTTAACTCGGTGATAATTTGTTGTAGGTACATCTTTATACCTAGTGCATCAAAACTTCGTATAGATCTAAGTAGCCTACAACTTGGTACGTCGATATGTGTAATAGTTATGTATTTTGCTCTTAGTCCGGATGGTATATTTTTAATTTATTTTTCTCGTATACAATATTAAAATTTTAACAAATATATTTATAGTTAAAATCTGTTGCTTGGTATAAAGAGGTCTGCAATGAGCTTTGCAATTTCTTTCTGCAACAATTCTAACTGCTTTTTTTGTAAAACAAGTACTGAAGTAACATTTGTACTGTTTCCCCATATAAATAAACCATGTGATATAATACTATGAAAATATGCATAAAAAGCAGCTCTTGCATAGCTACCAGGTACCCACATATTTTTAATTTTGTAATAAATAAAGTGTTTTAGATAATTTACCACATAGAAAATTAATAATTTGCCCGCAAGATAGCTGGCTATCAATAAATACCATCCCAAAAATATTTAACTTCAGTGGAGTATTCATCTTTAGTTTGACATTATTTAAAATAAAATAAAACATTTTTAAGTTATTTCATAATTTAACTTAAAATCATTAGCTTTAAATCACTTAGAGGCTTTCAACAGGGTATCTTTGGCATTTGCTATCAATTCGTTATAATCATTATTATTATTCATAATATAGGGTCATCAGCAAATAAAACACTTGATGCAGATATATTTTATGCTAAATCATGTATCATTATAATAAAAAGTAGAGGCCCCAAGGCAGAGCCTTTGGGAACTCCATATTCAACATCAAATGGATCATATCTAATTCCTTTAACATAAACAATTTGGGTCCGTTCTACCAATTAATTAAAAAAAATACAGCTCTTTACCTTTAATTCCATAATGATCAAGCTTATTTATAAGTGTTCTGTGATTTATGTAGTCGAAAGCATTACCCAAATCACATGATGTTGCTTGTACAATATATCTTCTTTTAATAGCTTATATTACATTACTGACTACATATTTTATGGCATCCGATGTTGAAAAACCGGTTCTGAATCCAAATTGAGCGGTTCAAATAATTATTTTTATGTCGAGATGATTTTTTAGCTGAATCATGACAAATATTTCAATAATTTTAGAGAATATGGGCACTAATATGATATGAGGTGGTAACTTGATGGAGACGTATGATCACCTTCCTTGTATACAGGAACAACTCTTGACCATTTTAGTACATTTGGGAAAATCCACTTGATTCAAACAACAATTGATACAATATGTAAGTGGTATTAAACTACAGTCTATTTATATTTATAACTAAAATACTGGACATATCATAAATGTCTACACTAACAGAATTCTTTAAACTACGAAAAATTTTTTGTACTTTATCCAAACTTACATATGTAAAGTAAAATATTTATGTTGTTTTACACTGAGGTAGCATCAAACTAACCGTACTTTGGGTATTTGAATTATGAGCAAATTCCTTAACAGACGCAGTAAAATAATAATTTAATATATTAGGGTGTAATTTTAAAGCAGAATTTTTATTATACTTTACAACTTTGTTTATAATCTTGCAGGTTGCTTTACTTTTCTTTAATGAATCTTAAATTTTTTGTAAAATTACGTATATTTTTTGGCTTCTAACTTTTTCTTTACACGCTGCTTTTTAAAATGTATATAAATATCCTTTGCTTGATTCGTTTTAGCAAATTTATATATACTGTAACATACCTTCAATCTACATTTGATATCTGCTAAGTGATGTGTATACCACATATTAATTTTAGATTTAACTTTAGCTTTATTAATGTTTTCAAGTGTAATTGACCTGGTGGTAATAATTTATGTATGTATGTATATATATATATATATATATATATATATATATATATATATATATATATATATATATATGTGTGTGTGTGTGTGTATACACATATAAACATATGTACTTACATTTATATATGTTTCCTATATTTTATTCACATGCTTTCATAGAGAAAATATTTGATTCTAAAACTTACAAATTCGTAAAGTTCGTGTTAATTTTTCTAAATTTCCGGACAGAAAATTGGAAAATATGAGAATGGAGTCATATTTCGACATACTTGAAACGATCTGCTGAAATAATGTTGGCGATACTACTTTCACTTATGAATAATCATAACCTGACGAACGTGTTCACAACTTAGGAGCGCACGTTACACTAAGGGAGATCTTTGTTCGATCACCCCTTGCTATGCAACCCGTAAGCGCAAGGTTCTCAAATATCTTCAGCCTCTCCTTTGAGTTCATTTGTCCTAAGATTCGCGCTCTAAACGGCATCAAGCGTATTAAATATTTTTCAACTAAAAAAACTCTCACAAAAGGTATTTTATTCCTATGCACTGACGTAAATGTGGCCCTTATTAGAATTCAATAATTTTTGTAATAATGTTTCAAATCTCATAATGGTTAAACGTATTTTACTGATAACTTACAATTGCCACGTGGTCAGTTGAGCATTACAACATACAAGTATTTGAATTAGTCTAATGTATACTGCTTTACATTTCGTTACCTGCAACAGCAATTCCAAAGGTTATTTTGCTAAGAATGTCTTTGTTTATCACTTTGATTTTGAAGAAATACTGTTAAGATTAAAAATATTGGTACCCGCACGCACCTGTACAACGTGTTTTCGACGTTTCGTGGCGTAGAGATTAGTGCCAGGAAGATTTCAGATATGTCCTTTCTCGCCTGAATATTCAGCGTGTCTCTGGTATGATAATTCAGAGAGTTTCCTGCTCAAGAAAACGTCCATAGGAACGGATGTCTGTATATGCATAATGAAGGCATCCGGTTCTGAACAGATATTTCTCAGTTGGCACCTTTAGTTGCCAGTGTTGGTCATAAATTAGGCAGTAGTTTTGATTGACAGAGGCTGAATTATATAGGTAATTGTTTGTATCTCGTGACAAAATAATATAAAGCCAATTCATTGTTTAAATTAATATGAATATATAGCGACATCATTCATAAAGCTGCAACAAGCAAAAGTCAGTAATTATTCAACCAAGTTATACAAGGTTTTCCGACAGTTGAATGTGACCTCACCTACCATTGCGCACTCTATAGTTTTATACCATACGAAACATCGTTCAATTTTTGTCTTCGTGGTTTCTGTGTTAATTGTGATAGTAAATTTACATATCATTTTAAACAGACGTAGATTAAATTTCATCTGTTGTCAAATAAAATTGGTGCTGCTGGGGCCCCGTATGAATAAAATTCAATATAGAAATAGAAAACACACGGTTATCACTGATTTTGAGTGGTACTGTTAACAATAATTTCGCTTTTACAAAACTAAATGCTTCATTTAAACCGATAGCAGGTTACCAATAGATCAAATTAAATAGTCAAATAAGCGTATTGAATAACTGTTTATGAGCAAGTTTTTTTTACTCGGCAAATTTGTTTGCTGCGATCAAAATATGTCTTATTCTGGACAACAAATCATTTACCAACGTTAGTTGGAGAGTTAGGTATTCAAAGCAATAAAACAAGCATTTAGTAGCACAATCAATTAATTTTAGTTGTTACGATATCGAATTGCCTGAGCCGATGTTTCGATCCTATAGTAACACGAAAACATACGCCTACGTGTATATTTTAGTGGCGGCAAAATTTTGCGCAGTGTATTACGGGGAGTCGCCTTTTTAATGCCGGACGTTAACACTACTGCAAATATGTTTTTTTTTTTTTAATAAACGCTGCGAATTAATTTCCTCCCGTTTTATCGATCCCCTATCGTTGATTCTAAGAATGTTCTAGCGAGTTATTAAATTTTAGATTTACACATGGATAAAAAAAGCAACCTAAAAGAAGTAATGTAACGCAATATGAGTCTGTATTTCCGTGGAGGAAGTAAATTTTAAAAAAATTGTTCCAATTGATTAGTTTTAGTCGTACGTGACGAACGATTGGTATGTGTGGTTAGAGTGGCAATTAGAAAATTTTCAGTGGCACGTCGGTATTTGCTTTTTTCATTCTTCGTGCCAGCAATTTGTCTGTCGGTTTTGCTCTCTTCTCGATCGTGTTACGTTCTATATTCCGATGCAGTTATTTGTGTAAGAACAACCCTCCGTTGCTCCGTGTGTTCAAATATGCTCAAAGTTAGAGTAACGTAACAACTTGTATTCATGCTTCGAGTAAGGAAACAACTCGTATAGTAAAGAACCTATTATTTTTAATAAATTATATATTCTCACTACGAACTAACTACCGAGTCCTCATTTTTTTTTCCACCATTGTACAGGATGTCCATACATTATCTTTACAACTTTAGACCTGTTATACCTAACCTCCAAAATCAATTATTATTCTATGTCTGCGAATCTGTGTACGCACGGAAATGTATATAGTACATTCCAACAAAAATATCACCCGGAAATAATCCTGATTACGCTCCTGATTATACTTGAACAATGACATGCCTACTAGACTCTGTTTTGTGTGACGTGAGAAAGTTTTGACGGTGCTGAGCGCGATTACGTCGGCCTATTTGTTTACGTTAGTCACACTGCGTAGTAAAATTAACTGCGCGCACGTTGTAATCGTCTGTACAAAACTATACGTGTCGACTATTACTGCACTAAACCAGTACAGCACAGAGAAAAATAATATGATCTCGTACTTATTACTGTTGGATAAGTTGTTACCAGCAGATTATTACACTTTTTTTTTACCGTGTCTGCATACGTACACGAAATAAACGGCACCAGCTAACGTTATCGTCACGTACAGGTCGTTCGCGATAAAGTGAGCACTAAAAACGTAACTTTTGAAAATATTACAAGCCGTTACAGCTTATAATTCAATGTTAACTATTTGTATGGTTGGCAGCGAAATTACGAACTACAGTTCCGTGTATTTGTATATTTAAATACAGCAAAGGTAAAACAAAATCAACCGAAATCGACATAATTGTATTTTATATAATTACTAAACTTTTCTTTATCAAACTATGTAGGTTCATATCGGCTACATAATTTCTCTTATACGCGTAAACATCAAGTAACGTGCCCAGAGAGGTTAGATATTTCCCGTCGTTAGTCGTCACGCGCGGAAAGATACGAATTGGCAGGAAATAGAACATGAGCAGGGCTTTTTTTGAGTGCTTAGTTTATCCCGAACCACCCATACGAAATATTTGTTTTCCTAGCCTCCTGCAGATAATAATATCGAATGACTTGAGTCCTGTGCGCTAGTATCATAGATACCAATGCCAGTCTGATAAGAACTATAAAAATGTTTAAAATAACGTAGCGGTATTATTGGATAGACCAATTATCATATATTCATGTAATTACGTGATTGTTCGATTTTTTAAAATGCTATTTGTTTCAGTTATTAATTTACGGTTCTGGAAATAATAACTGATTATTCGTTAATAAAAGAAAGTTTTTTCTCCGCCGTGTAATGTTGGTTATAACTTAATAAACTACTGTGTACTGGTATATGTTGGTCTGAAGTGAAAACAAATCAGTATTAGGCTATTCGATATTGGTTTATAGTGTATATGCTCAGTGTTTTCCGAAATATACTGTGCCTGCTGATATTATGGAGTACTTTCGAATCAATAATTTCTGCCAGTAGCAGGGGCGTCATTTGGGGCTACAGGGGGGGGGGAAGCAAATGCCCCCCCCCCTGGATTTGGAATTTTTGTGTATAAATGTATTTTTTTGTATTTTTAAATGTAAATAATGCTAACTTAAGGACATAAAACTAAAGATTTATTATTAAAGTATCTAATTTATACATGCTTAATTAATAAAAAAGATGCAACAAGGTCACTG
>PNEQ01024566.1:87062-107619 GCA_003012365.1 Medauroidea extradentata | reverse complement strand
AAGTATAGCTTCGCGTAGGTGCCGAATATTAAGGTCACGCGATTTCGTTCTCGGTTACTGACAGAAGGCTTCAGAAAATTAGAGAACAGTTTTCAGTACCGCACAGTGATTTCAGTAAATTCTGGAAATCCTGTTGAAGGGACAACGGAATTCATCCGAAGGTAACGTAGCAACGCGATTTTATTTGCGGCCAACACGACCCGGAGCAGCGGACGCGTGAGCAAGTAGTTCTCTCGCCCGCCACCGCAAGGCGCTGCAGTTCGCCCCGACGTGTTGCTGCCATCTTTCGACCCGGCCAGGAAGTTCTTACTCAAACTCGGCCGCCCTCCCCAATATCGTTCGACCGTCATTAAAACTACCACAAAAACACGACCGTTACGAGCCGCATGTAAACAAGGAGTGCGGGATGCGAGTGAAATATTGCCCTCGCAACCAACGGTCTTTTTTATGCATTAATGCCGCGTTAATTTATATTCCAAGGACGTCGGCTTGTAAAATACTGTTCACAAAATTGAATCAACCTTGTTCTCTGACCAATGGTTTAGTACATAAAATATTATCGTAATGTCCTAAGTTTTTTTAGTTTTCTCCACTTTAATTAAAATACATTCTGGTGCAGCATATTTACGTAATAAATCTATTGTCACCCAAAAAAATTGTAAACCGTAAAGCCCCATCCACAAAAGACATGGCGCAAATAAAAAGCATAGCAAACGAAAGTAAATACCTGTGATATGAATAATGGCATTTACAATAATACTCGGTATGACTTTCTTTCACAAGTTGTATTATATTAAATTATCTTACGTTTTTTGCGTGCTTTAAGCCACGCACAAACACAATTAAATGTCACCGATCATAGGCTATGTTCTCCTGTTTCCACGTTTTAGTCATATTAAATTTTTCGCCTAAACGAGAGCATATATCAAAAATCAGTTTGGTAGTTTTGTTTAAAATCTTTTTTTTTTTCATGTTGGCTGACTTTTTCAGGCAGTAAAAACTCTGATTTTAGCTAATTATGTAGCTAACGGGATTCTGGTCAGTTGACTTTATAATACCTTGTTTTAAAAAAAATTTCTATCGCGACAAAAACAATTTTGAACAAAATTGCCAGACAAATTTTAGACAACTGCTCTCGTTTAAGCTTTAAAAAATTGTTATCGTAAAAACAGTACAAGCAAGAGAGCATTACATTAGAATTCACTAGAAAACAAAGGAAAATAGTAAATAACTGCATGCCATTTGAGTGGCTTGGGCGTAGAGACGATTCTGCTTAACATATGCCTATTAGCAGCACCCTTATGTCTCCATCAATGTTGCGCTTCACACAAACACACATACGCAGCCTTTCTAATGTATCACTTTATAGTCACTTGTATTATTAGGCCAATGTTTAAACTACTGCTACATGGACAAATTTACTGTGATGCGCAAGTCTGCGGTATATATATTACGACTTTAGCGAACACTAAAATACTCTCGTCAATTTCGAAAACGTTTTCTATTCCTTAAAGTATTTTTGTAAGAAAAGAAAACCAACTCGGTAATGCAGTTATGCAAAGTGACATTTTTAAATACGGCAAATGATATGAAACAACCGGATGTTTAGTGTTCTGTTAGGGCGTAATGAATATTTATCTTAAAACAGTTTTTAGATACTCACTTAAATGATCGATTTTAAGCGTATTTAAAAAATAAATGGTTCATATTTAATTTGTTAAAGTTAATTGTTTTGTGTATGTACGGTAGCTCGACAATAATTTGGCTAACATACCTAGATGTATATTTTTGTAAATGGTTTATATTTACTATATGATAATGGGCGATATAATGCAAATCTCCCACACCCAAAACAAATTCAGTTAAACGCAATAAAACAATGTAATCTTTGTTAAACCAAATAAGGAGTGTAGCGCCACCAACACGTTATGGTTTCCAGGGTTAATCATCATAACCTTATTAAAATACAGTGAGGTTATTAAGTTAAATTTTGGCGTCTATATAGCGACCGTTTCATGGCACACGTATTCGCTTATTTTTATTCCACAGTAATTAACTTGCTAGAATTTTAATAAACCTTTTAACTTATTACGTGTTGTGTAATGAAAAGCAAACTTGGTGGTTCAATAATTTATAACTCTTTTTATGTGTAATATTTTATAATAACTTAAAACCACAAACAACACTAATAAACATACAAGTAAATACTTAATTAATGTAACAACATATTAGATTTTTTTAGAAATATTCGGTTAACCTGAAAGCTAAATATTTTACGTATTTTGCAAGGAGACAAGTCCCGTTATGTTATAGAGCTACGCAGTTTTCTAATTTATAGTATGCATCCCTCTAACACAATTTAAGGCAGAGCTTAAAATGATTACTATAGGTACTAGAATCGTTATACAAAACCAATTTAAATATCACTGATTCGTGACAAATAACGAAGTACTAAGTCTTATTTAGTTGATTATTTTGACTTTTGCAGATACAACTTTTTTTAAGGACGCCACAAAGTCCCGTTACACATTGTATTAACCTAAACCTCTAACCTTAAATAAATATAACGAACATATGTGTTTTATTTAAATAATTTTTTTAATAAATCATTATTTGTCCAAAGAATTAGTTTGTGTACCGTCATTCTCATGGCAGATTGCATGCGTAATTTTTCGGAACTTCGCTGGTGTAACTGGAGTTACAGCTGGTATCGCAGCATATTTCAGCTCGTCGGTGGCATTGTAACGGTTTTCTGAAACGATGTCATTGAACCCCGTAGCGACCTTCTGCAATTGTCTTTTCTGTTTGTTCGATATCTCTCCAGCGTCCAATAACTTGCAATAACACAATCTTCAATACTTTGATTGAACGTAACAGTCAATGTTTGGTTCACGCAATCTGAAACACGTACAAAAACTTTATACATTGTAATTTCAAACGGGCAACCTTCTTTGTGTCCTTCATGCATAGTCGAGCAGCGTGTGTTGCTTGATTGCTTGGGGTTTTGATCAGTGTGTGATTACACACACATCTTTAGGCTGAATACGGCAAAGTAAGTAGTTTTGAAGACGATCTTGTTGAAAATAATAATTATTGCTTTTATAGTAAGATTCCGGACTGGACCGAACTTGGACTGTATTCATCATGGAGCAAACCTAAAGTGAAAGTGGACTTAAATGTGTTTACAATTTTCGATCAAGATTGACGTGTAAACATGGACTGAATCTGTGTCTAGAGGTATCTCTTTGCAAAACACTGAACTACAGAACATTTGACAATGAAATTAAGCCAGAGGCTAATATCTGTTACATATTTTGTTTGAACTTATGAGTCCAGATATTTATTTTGATATATTTGGCACTTCCAATTATTTTTATAACATAATGCAGTTGTATTTATCTAGCCCAGGACAATTACAACTTCGTATGTAACTAAAGAAACGATTCATTATGGCGACCGCTTCGGTTGTGCTCAGTTCAGTCCAATGGCTGTTTAAAGTAAACTTTTCAATCCGGTTTCTACAGTCCAGCTTGCTGAATTTGTAACTTCTTCCTGTACTTTTGCGATTTTTTCTAAATTAAAAATGTTACGTTGTGGGTATGTTTATGTTTTATTACATAGCTAATGGGATGTAAGTTCACAGTGAATTATTTTGCTTAAGTAGGTCGGTTGGTTTTCATGTCAGTGTAACAAGCAAATTTTGAATTTGGCATACTGTTATGAGAAAACTATGAGAGCTAAAATTGTTTCATACGAGTAAAATGTACTCATAGTATCGTCTAGAAAGCTAACAATATTTCATAAAAATATAAGATTACGATTTCGTCGCACTTGAACAACCTTTAAAGTGTGTGGTAGATAAATAAACGCTGAAAATGTCAATAGATTCTACGCTTTTTTCGAAGCCAATATGGATAAAATACTCAATGACAACCGTAGATAATGGTATTTGCCAACTTTATGAGTAAATATTAGGGCATAATAACTAATTGGTTACGCGTTTTCTCTTGCGCCGCAGTTAAATGCACGAGGTTCCGGCGTCAGAGATTGTGCCTCAGAAGTTCGTAACACTGGAAACAATTTTGTTTAAAACGTAGGGTAAAACTATTGTCTAGGATTGCTATTGTTTAATTTTCGCAAATTGGCTACAAGAAACCTATAGTTATATATCAATGATTTTAGCGTTGAATTATGTATCACATCCTCTTAAGATCATATTGCTGGATTGACTGATGCCTAAATATACAACAGATGTCCAAGTGTGGTGCTTTTACTGCAGCACAATGTAAATAAAAGTCGTACTGTAATAGCAAATTTTACGTTTTTCTCTCCAGAGTTTGGCAAAAGCGAAAATTATATATATTAAATGCAATAATGCGACACTTGTCTAGCCTTATCGCATCCGTAAAATTGTCCGCGTGCGTCCCATTGTAAAACAAGCTCGGAGTGTCTTACGTGTACGTTTGTATGAAACTCATCCGATTCCTTCCCTATCACTGTAGAACGGACCTTAATTTCACCCTTTGCATTGTCGCTTTGCCCTATTCAAAATATTAGTTTTGGGGTCATGTGATTAACTAATAGTTTTTTTGGAGCCGGGAATTTTTAAAATGTTAATTTATACACGTAGCTAACGTTTGAAACTTATTCACTAAAAGACATAAATAACAAAATTTTGCGTGAGTCAAAGTTACCCCACCGGCACTAGTTACCAGCGAGTACTCACTAAATATGTTTTTGTAATATATGTATTCTAAATCATGATAAATGAATATACACTGATTGCAGGGGATGATTTCACTGACTCAACATGTTGAAACAGCTATGTCTGAAATCAGCGAAACGCTACTGGTAAACAGCGAGTAGGCCTACTCAATAAAGACACAATTTTTTTTTTATTATCTGTACTCGACATATTTATAACTGAATATTCGCTGATTACCAGAAGTAATTTCACTGTGTTATCACTTTGAAAATTTTCGGTCTGGAATTAGGGAGACGCCAATTTTAATCAGCGAACACCATCTAATTTTTTTGGTATGACTTCTCTCTAAATCAGATAAGTGAATATTCATTGATTACCAGTTATAATTGTACTGATTTAAGGGCGCGGTTCACCTCAGTTTTCAACGACTTTATTTATTTTAATTTTTGTACCAGATGTTTTTTTCTTATTTTAGACATAAATTATGATTAAATCATCCTCTTAGGAAATTTGTATTTCTCTCATAGTTTTTGCGTAATGAGTCGTAAACGTCAAAATTTGCACTTTACGGTTTTATGTACGGCATTAAAACCAACTGACATACCAAACCAGTAAAAAAAAAAAAAAAAGCCACAGTCTATAACAATATTGTGGGCTATGATTTGAAATATATAAAAGCAAAAATTAATTATTTTTGTATTTAATAAAAAAATTAATTTAAAAATTAAGATATTAAAATATCAACAATATTTAAAAATGCAAAAACATACTTTTCTTGTATTTATATATGTCAAATCATAGCCTACAACATTGTTATACAATGCGAATTTATTAGGTTTGGTATGTCAGTTGGTTTTAGTGGGGTAGGCATACATAAAATCGTAAAGTGCAAATGTTGACGTTTACGACTTATTACGCAAAATCTATTAAAGGTACACAAATTCCCTAAGACGAAGATTTAATCACAATTTATGTCTAAAATAAGAAAAAAATATCTGGTACATACATAAAACTAAAAAAGACGTTGAAAAACTTAGGTGAGCCGTGCCCTTAACATGTTGAACCCATTCTATCCGGAATCAGTGGAACACCACTTGTAATCGGTGAGTAGTGATTGATTCGCTTGTGGAATATATTCATCGTATTATAAGGTTCCAGATAGCCAGGATGTCACACTCTGGACGCAGGTATATTATTCGGCGCTTGTAAACATATGCTTGCCTTGAAGGATGACAGTGTATGCGTCTTTACAAAGGTAAGTAGAGACAGGAAAAATTCGCAGGTTCACTGACCTGTAGGCAAGCCTCCAAGAACATATGTGTATTCAAGCAAGGAATAGCTTCTCATAAACTGTTCGTTAACACAGTGATATGGGCCTGCTGTTGGCTCAGCGACTTCCGGGAACTGTCATTAGAGTCGAGGGTCAGTTAGGAAATTAACGCCAACTAATAGTAGTTGGAATTATAGCTTGTTCCTGAAAGAAAACGCTGATTTTTCAATTCTCTGAAGATAAGGTAAGGGGACTTTACGTCTCGTCGACAGCGAAGTCATTATAGACGGTGATATAGCCTGTTCACTATAAACTGAGCACTCAGAAGAACTTGTAATTAATTAAAAATTTTTTGTTTTATTGGGCCCGTAGATGTTCACTTTTGAAAGTGTTAAAACGTTCCAACTAGTTTTTAGCTGCAAGTATGTTTTCATATTAAAAATAGTAAATATGGCTGCAAAATAGCTGAAGGAAAACTTCATGCAGTGCTCACTTTATCGTGAATGGCCTATACACTACTTGGTACTATGACAGAAGCTGGGAGAGGAACTGTCCATGGCCTTTGTATAAAGGACCATCCCAGCACTCGCCTGGAGCGACTTCGGAAAACCATGGACGGCCGGAGCCGGGGATCTTGTATCCAGGTCCTTCCGAATGAGAGTGCAACGTCTTACCATTGCGCCACCTCACTCGGTTCCTACACTGGAAAGGCACCGGAATGAGAGGGCGAGTGGAAACGGGAGATCCCCGAGAAAACCCGCCGACCAGCGATATCGTCCAGTGCGATTCCCACATGCGGAAATTCTGGGAACGACTCCACCGAGAATCGAACGACGGGATTATTCCCTGAATACCATTAATTATTTCATTGGCTCTATTCTATCCGGATTCAGAAAAGAGTGGGTGAGATATTTTGGTCAGCGCTTAACAACAAATTATTTAGCGCTGGAGGTGAGTATGGATCAGCACCGGAATGAAAGGGCGGGTGGAAACGGGATATCCCCGAGAAAACCCGCCGACCAACGGCATCGTCCTGCACGATTCCCACATGGCCTGAACATTCATCCACCGCGGCCCCGAGTCAGCAAAGAAACCGGTAGTTAGTGATTAAGCGAATATTGTCTTATTCCGGTTTGCAGTTTCTTTCAGCCGTTCTCTCTGTTTCTCTTTTTTCCTGAGCAAGAGGACTGTCTTCGTGAAGTTCCCTCCTTTCGACGAGCAAAGACGTCGCCGTGTAAGGCATTGCACGGTTCGCTGCTGTCGAGGAGACTGGGTAGAGACTGGAAGACTATATCGTGAGAGACGGCGGACAATTTTTCACGTCCAGCTGGACACTCCCGCCCGTAGCGGAAGACAAGTTGCAGCTCGGCGGGAAAGAAACAGCAAAGCATCGAGGACAGAGGACGCGCACTGACACAAATATATATATATAGATACACACGACACCGCGATAAAGAAAAAAAAAAGAAGTTGAAAATTCATGAGCCAGGAGTGTGCGAGCTCAAGATGACAAAGTGAAAACAGGAGATAGGGAAGTAAAAGAAATGTATTTCCTTTTTAGGCCGGGGATATTTGACAGCCGTGCTTTTCACGTTTCCTATACATCTTTCGCCCTTTCTTCTTCATTTCCTGCAGCCGCGAGGGCGAAGCACCGGAGATGCTATCATCTCGTTGAGGAAATCGAAAGGCGCGGATAAACCTGAGATACAGAGTGAAAACGACTTCTGAGAGGAGAGGGAAGAAGAGACGTGGATTTCAGTCGGAACATTGTTAATTACGCATTCATGCGTTTTCCTGGAACCTACAGGTGCGTTGGAATCAAACGTTTCTTAATAACACCAAATTAATTAACTCGAGCTTCCTTGTGAGGCTGCTTCAGTGCTTATTAAATTGCAATATGGTATCTTGTTATGAAGGTAATTTACTCGAGGATGGACAGGCCAATAATTTATATGAAATTATATGGATATAGTGCCCCATGTAAATTATAAGATTTGAAAACGTTTGCATTACAATTACAACAGATACATTAATATCTCATTATTGATTTTAATTGAATTTATAGACCAAATCCATATTGTGCCTCAATTCAATTATTTATTTATGTTTTTTACTTTTTAATTATATTGTTACCAGTTTGTGTCCTTTAAACAACTAAATCTACTTTGGTAAATGTTAACGATTTGTACTTAATTATATTATTGATGCAATGAGAAACGTAAGGGTTGCTTAAAATCAAGATTATATTTCCGTGGAACAGATGTTTTAAATTTACCAAATGTTTCATGCACCTCAACATATAGTACTCATTTTATGCCACTTTTTATAATTTGTAGAACTTATGACACATAAAATATTCGAAATAAATTTGTTACAAATATAAATTTTTCCACTAGATAATTTCCAAACCTTTCCCATATGAAACGATGCTGTAAAAAACTCTGTATGTTTAAGTCACTCGATGTCTAAGAATATGTGTGTTGGGATTGTAGTGTGTGCATACTGATGAAACTGTGTTTAACTGCATAAGCATCGTGTAACTAGTTGGCAATATAAACCGATTCACTTAGTTAGTTTTCAATGTGCATCTCATTCATACTCACCAATCACTCACGGGCCGAGTCTTACACATGAGATGAACCTGGTAAGTGTAGTAATTATGGATTTTGATGTTGTAATGTCATAATCGATCACTACTGTACACTATTCATTACTACACCCTTAATGCAGCGTCGTATGTCTTTTTTAACCCCCGACGCAAAAAGAGGGATGTTATAAGTTTGAAATGTCTGTGTGTCTGTCTGTGACATCTTAGCTCCTAAACGAATGAATCGATTTTGAAGCCGTTATTTTTAGTTTGGAAGCTGACATGATCGATATCCAAAGAAATATGCTCAGCAGTTTAAATATAATGAGCTCTTTTCTATTTTCTGCTATTAATTCCAAGAAGTGTTGCTCGTTGCAGCTACATACTCATTGTTTTCATTTTCATCGTAAATCCTAGATATTTTCAACTAGGACATTTTTTAACCGCCGATGCAAATGGAGGGATCTACGTTTAACTTGTGTATATGTGTGTCTGCCTGTGGCATCGTAGCTCGTAACCGTATGAACCGATAATTTATGCAGTTTTTTTTATTGAAAGCTGACGTGACCTATATGGTTTCTAGTTATGATTTAAGTAAATCTGGTCAGCTGTTTAAAGATAATAATTTCTTCTGTGGTTTATTTTTGAGTGATTGTGAGCAATTCTACTGGTCTGGTAGATTTGAAGTTTAGCATCCTGTGAGTCATATATATATATATATATATATATATATATATATATATATATATATTGTGGCGGATTCAATAAACTCATTATAAAATCGATACATTAAGATATTACATAGAACATGTATTATAGTAGGCAGTTATCTTGGCTTCTCACAGCGCGGGGGTGCGAGGTCAGAGGTACAGGATAAGAAGAGGCGATAAGAAGATGACATACAGTCTACAGCCGTGTAGTAGCTGTTAGGAAAATATCGACCACACAAATATGTTACACTTATATAGTGTATGACTGAACGCGCCGAATGTTTTCCGCCCTGCTAGTATCAACCTGGCAGGTGGCCCCGGACAGCAGGATATCAGTTTCTCTTCGCGTTCCCATTCTGATAACAGCATTAGGGAGCTCAGAGGCCAACTTAACTGCCTATTATAGTATATATAGCAAAAACTATGATCTCTGACTGTTTAAAAAAAACTTAATATATAGTATAATTTATTTGGTTTAAAAGATAGATAAAAAGTTATTATCTGTATCGTAATTAATATGTATTAAAAACTTCATAAATATAATATATTTTGCTGTAGTCATTTTAACAACAATATATATTTTAAATATTTGCGAGTCATCATTCTCATGCTTCGAACACAGCAATAAATTACAAACTCTTCAGTGTCCGCTGATAGAAATTGCACACTAATCCCACGTACGTGGATGTTGTTATGACTCACCCCTGGGTCAAGCACGTGTTATCAACGTCCGCTGATTGAGGGTGAACCACGGTGGCTGCGGCAGGTAGAGTTACAAGCTTCCATCGCATCCGTCAGTCGTCCGCTTGTCCGTACGTTGACGGTCCGTCTACAAAGCTAGCGATTAACAACCCGTCATCCGTCCGTCGTTATCTCTTTCATATTCAATGTTAACAATGCACAAACGAAAAACTTCTGTGGGACGTAAAAAATGCCCCTCAACAGTAAACGTACGATTTAATTTGAGTAATCATTACGTAATAAATAAAATAATTTCTGTTAGTATTTTAATGTTTTATGTATGCCAGACTTATCTCTAACGTAGTTTTAAGTCATGGATTTGGAGTACTACGCAAGAAAAATATAAAATAAAACAAACCTCACAGCTTTCATATTGAAATGAAACCGTTGAAATAATCGCCGCCATATTTAGAAGAGTGTGCTTTCATCCGTCGTCCGTCAAAAGTTAAAGCTATCCAAGCTTTCGACGGCCGGACGGACGGACATATTGGAAGCTTCCTATTGGCTGAAGGTCAGGTGACTGACGGACTAGACGCAGGGGCGTCATTTCAGGTTTTTCTAGGGAGGGGGCAAGATTTGTTTCTGCGACAGTGACTTTGTTGCATTTTTTTTATTAATTAGTCGTGTATAATTTAGAAACTTTAATAATAAAACTTCAGTTTTTTGTACTTAAGTCAGCATTATTTAAGTAACAAAATACAAAAAATATCTTTTTCCCCTTAAATTCTAAATCCAGGGGGGCGGAGCATTTTCCCTCACTGTCCCCCTTAAATGACGCCCCTGACTATAGACGGATGATTGTAACTCCTGATTCAGTTGTTGTGGCAACGGCAAGGTTCGACATGGCGACGCGGCCTGTAAAAACGAGGTCAACTCGAGAGAGGAGTTCGCAGTTGCTATCCATAGAAACTGTGCTTCTACACGTTGTGGGGTAAAGAGGTTTGATAGGAGCGTGGTCGTGGTGCAGACATCTAGAGAGGGGTGCTAGGTTCTCGATGGACTCTGGGAACTCCGGTGCCGTGATCGTCTTCTGTTCGGAACTGATATACTGATAAGTCAACCATCTCACTCTCCGGGTTTCCTCTCTTCCACTCTCTCCCCAAATTAGGCCTATCAGGACTATTGTATTTAAGGCCCAAAAGAGAAGAGAAAAGGATGTCTCCTGCAACAGGGATCTGCTATCGTTTCTTGTAATATAGTAATTGCGTAGTTGGCTGGAAAAAAGACTTTAGTAAGCTAAGGCTTTTCTTCCATCATACAGCTTATCGTGTTCCATTATATCCATAAAAGACACACACACCAATTTTTTTATCCAAAATCTCAATTATTTACCAAGTTATGAATTATTGTCTTGATCTGTACTGATACCACTATGCTATAAATAATTGCTATTTCATCTTAAACAGTGTTTATAGTAATTTAGCTGCCCTGACAAATTGTTTTGTCACATAAATAACTTATTGTAAGTGTGTAAGGATGTGGTATATAAGTGGAAGAGGTCTAATAATAAATAAATAAATAAATAATAATAATACAGCAGCGACACCTGGTGGGGATAGACTGGTATCAGCTCGTGGGGATAACTGATCAATTATCACTCACACAGTTATCGCCCGGGTTCTAAAATTATTAAATTAAAAATATTTACTAAACAATAGCACTTCGGAGTATAACAAATAGACAAAAACCTATTCGCAGACCTACGGAATGTATATACATAATTTCATTGAAATCGGTTAAGCCGTTTCGGAGGAGTATGGAAACAAACACTGTGACACGAGAATTTTATATATTATATATTATTAATTTGTGTAATGTAAGTAGCAACTCTTTATTTGCATTAAGAGAAAATCACACGAGAGAGACGTAAAATAAAACAAAACGAATCTCTCTAAAACATTACACCTGCCATTATCTAATAATGCAATTTTCTCTGTGGCCTTTATTCCAGCCAAATCATCAATTGTTTAATGTCATGTAGAGATATCGATTGATTGTTGGAATAAACTAGTGTCTGTTATTTGTAGGGGTTGCCAACCATTCCTTTGTTGCAGCCCGACCCTTATAGCGTGACAGAATAAAACGTAGATTTATTTCAGTTACAAGTCACAAAAATGTATGATTCCGTACTATTTAAGTTACTGTAATTTAAGTCTTTTGTACATGATACTGTTACTTGGCCGAACTGATACCCGCAACCGTGGGTTCTTAGGAGTTGTGCGTGCTGCCTGCCAACCAGGTGTTTCAACACACTCCAAGGTATATCTTTGAAAATATTGTAACTTTGAATAGGCACCCAAAACTGCGAAAGTAATCGTGTTTACATGAAATTTCCGTTTGACATAATTGGCACATTACCATTCGTATAGGCCTGATAACTTGGCAAGAATACAGGTTTGGAACGCTATACTTTTGCGTGCAAGGCACTGTTACCTCCGCGCCAAATTCAAGGTCTTTTCTACGAAAGCTGTGCATACTAAGCATTTGCAACAAGAAGTCCGATTTTTTTTTACTCAAGTGATGCTGTTTAAATAATTCGCCTTTATCTCAGCATCCGAACATTTCAAAAGTTGTATGCACCTCGATATTGTTACTTTTAATTAAGTCGGAAGTTATTTATGACCATTTGCTGTCAGATTTGAAGATCTTGGAATCATTAAACCAAGTTCTCGTTATTGTCGTTTTACATCACTTAATTTCCGATATTTTCGGAATGGACAGTTTCAAATTTAAGTCTTCAGTGGCTGAACGCGCCGTTAATATTAACTTTAGTTACTAGGTATCAAACTCATTTTCTGCATGTTTTTTTCGTGAGGTAATATCTTCGGTCTAATTTAGATGCAGCGTGTATATAATTATAATTATTAAATATTTATATTTATGTATATTACCAGAATTTCTTAGTGTTCTCGTCGAGTGTTGTTCATCTGATTGTATTCTGATGTATTATTATTATTATTACTATCATCATCTTCATCTTGCAAATCAGAGTTTAGAATCATGCAATATCAAAATTTTTATTCAGAGGGTTGGCAAAAACTATTGTCTATCATTGCTGTTTTTTATTGCAAATCATCGTTTAGAATGTTATGAATTATGAACCACGCCCACTCGACGCTCGTTACGAGAGCGAGTGTAAATGTGCTTGGTGGAGGCAGTTGACGAAATTTAGGGCCACGCAACAATTTACTTCGTCGCTGCAGCGAGACAGATCCTGCCGTCGCAGCGATAAAAGAGCCACGTGCCGGGAATTTCAAGAGTTGAAACACAGAAACCCCCACACGCAGAATTATAACCCGGAACAAGGGGAAGCGGGATCTACCGAAGAAATCAACTGGAAAGCTAGTCCGTGCAACAAAAATGCAAATGTTAAAATATAAACCTGATGCAGTGCTACAAATACCCGATAATTTAGGGACATACGAACTGTACGACAATTATCGGCGAATACACTTAAAAACTCTATACCTTAGAGTAAATATAGGGTAGAGGGAGTATTCTCTATACATCTGCGTACGAAATTGTGTGTTCAACATGTGTCACGTGACTTTAGTGAAATATGCGCGGGAGATTTGAAATAATATTGATATGCAAGATAATAATTGCTTAGTAATTACATCTATTTTGTGTTATTTTGGTCCCTTATGAATATATTAAATGAGGAGAACATACTATCATATTATCGCATAGTATAATTGCGTAGAAATTTCAGAACGACAAATGTAAACAATGTTTGCCACGGTACTGTTTTCCTTAACCCAGCTGTTTTTAGTAAAAAGTAAATATTAGCTACATACTTACTATAAGATTTTGAACCGAGATCTTGGTGACACCACATGACTAAATATATATTCTGGAAGGTACGCCATGAGTTTAAAACAACACGACTGCATTTATACGCCGATAAAACATAAATAAACGACACTAAACTCTCGAGACCATGTTGGACACACATTTGTGACGTCATGCTCTCTCTACTAAATATTACCTCTATGCTCTATACAGATGGCACATGAACATTGTTGCAGCCTGTTAAGAGAAGGTTCTTTTAAGAAAATACTACTAAAAGAGTGTTCGTTCTTTAAAAGAAAACATTTAGAACTACGCTTCTCTATATTTGCTTTCTAGATGTCATGCTTAGAAACATGGTTGTCTGACACCAAGGCAATTCAGGTTCAATTCCCGGCAGGGTCGGTCCCCGGATTTTCTCCTGTGGTAATCATGCCGGACGATGCCGTTGGTCGGCAGGATTCCTCGGAGATCTCCCGTCTCCCCCGCCACTTCATTTCTGTACTGCTCCATACTCACCTCATATTACCCCTCACCAGAGCTGACGACCTCGATGTTAAACGCTGACCAAAATCTGTCTCACACATTTGGAGCACTTTAAAATGGCTAAAAAAAGATATCTTGGTCAGCGCTTAACATCGAGGTCTTCAGCGCTGGTGAAGGGTAATATGAGGCGAGTATGGAGCAGTACCGGAATGAAGGAACGGGGTAAACGGGAGATCTCCGAGAAATCCCGCCGAAGAACGGCATCGTCCGGCATGATTCCCACACGCGAAAATCCTGGGACCGACCCCGTCGGGAATTGACCCCGGATCACCATGGTGGGAGGCGAGAGGTGTGACCCCTCGAATCATAAATATCCTTCAAGAAGAAATCAGTAATAATTAATATAGCTGTGTTTAATTATTTGCCAGCGACATTAGGCAATGTATGTTTACAGAAGCTCTGCTTTTCCAAATGTATTACGAAATCAGAAACCCAGATACATGTATCTACTGCAGATCAATAAATAATCAGTACTTGGAAATATAACATTTTCTTAAGATAATATAATCATAACCGTTTGAAACACTGTAAATGTGTATGCTTATTTACTTGTAGTCTATCTCGTAACGTACTCTTATGCAAAACGTAAAATTAACGTGCTGTATAGTTAAACCAACACAAATTTTGGAGTGAAACATTACGTACATATAAGTGAACGTCATCTTCTGACTTGAAGAGAGTTGTATGCGTACCTCTTAGACTGCAGTTCACTGGAAAGTTATAAACTAAAAGTGACGCCATTAAAGACACACAATATAAACACATGTTTAAGAAATAACGTTTATTAACAACCCTCAGTGGAGCAAAGGTCAGCATACAGAGACACTGAGGCAAAGTTTAGTTGTTCTATTCGAGTTCCCGCCGTTCATTTTCATATTAATTGTTATTATTCTATGTGAGGAAGCAATAAAATACACACACCTCCCTATAACAGTATCAATATTTTTTTCTTACAACGAACAAAACCTTACTGTGCGAGGAATATTCATTTACTTGTAAAGAAATAATCTCAGATATCTATTACGCAATTTTCCATATATTTTTCCGAAAAAGCAGCGTGATTAACTTATGTAAATTTACTTTACACAGTTGTTATAATTCCTTGCGTGCACATGTCAGTTACTGCCTTTACACACAAACGAATTTTACCAAATATTTTTGGTGAAAAATCTCATTTGTGACCTTTATTACTGGTAGTTCCATTTCCTTGAACAGAAAAGTTTGCGGAGGCTTAATATCATTTGTATTTTTAAGGTGTTTAAATTCGGTACTATTTACTTACTATTATTTTGCTACCGTACTTTGACCATTTTCGGGGTTACTTTGACAATTTAACACATTAGTTTTTGGGTTTTCTGATAAATAAACAGATAATCTGAGCCGAGTATTTCAAATAATTCATTTTATCCTTATAGCTAATGCTTGAAACTTTCGTCAGTAAATAACATAAAAACAAAAATATTGAGTTGTCAAAGTTACCCCGCTAGGTCAAAGTAACCCCGGTTTAGGGTAATTATCTGAAATGTGAAGGAAAATGGGTTCTTAGGTGATAGAAAGCTGTAGCGCCTAATTTATTACGATCAGTTATTGTAGGTTAAAAATGTCACCAGATAATGCCGAATCGTTTGCATTACATACAGCAAATCAATCAGACCTAACTGTTTATTTAACAACAGGCGTAACTGCGTATCACTGATAATGACATAAATTTGCTGCCTGTTCCATTACGCATAATTAGAGACAGCGTAGTTACCGCATATAAATCAGGCGTTAAATCAGGCCCCATCCGGCTGTGTTCAGATTGTCTGTGTTTGGTGGCCACGAGTTATAGAATATATCTAATTGTTTCACCCTGGCAACACAGGTTTTGATTACTGCGGTTCTGCATACGTTCATCACGAAAACACACACACGGCCAAAAATCGTCTAATAAAATAACCAGCTAAATAATCACTCGTGACATTTTAAAATATCCGTGGGAGATTCGTAATATTATCCAAATATGATATGGACATCGATTCTTCTTTCAGGTGTTCACCTGATATTGACTATCGATATCTTCTTACAAGTTCACTATAAATGCCTAGTATACATTCCATACCCAAGGTAAATATGTATTAGATAACAATTAGATTTTCACTTATATTCTAGATATATTTATGGCCGCTGTTGGAACGTTATAGGCCTACAAATATTTTTTGAGTGAGTAGCCTCTTATTAGATCAGAATGTTATGCTATATACACTGATAGTAGAAATTAGACGTGAATCATAATATAGGATACCTCGGATCAATAGTGCGTGTATTTCTCACTTTGATTGAATAGGAATCGGAAAGTAGTCTTGCCTTTCGTCATACACAATTTTATTTGAAATGCAAAATAAGCAGCTTCAGCCTCAGCAATTTTGACGAACGGTACTGATGAAATTTTGAATATTTCTCCAGCACGTTTGAGAAATACGTCTACTGGAAACAAAAAAGACTGCTCATTATAAATTGTTACCTTGATATCAATTCTTTGGAAAAAGAATTGAATGAAGGCTGAATACCTAAATGCGGTTTTCTTTATTTCCATCTCAAAAGGACGCCAAGTTCATTTCGTAAGACTTAATATGATTCGCGCGAAACATTTTCATTGAGTTGGTGTTACGACCTAAGTAAACACGGGAGTACTTTTTTTGGTGAAAAGTAGAAAAAAATTTAAATGATAAAGAACTCTGGATATAAGAGTCCTGAGGGGAAGTGAGAAAATAGAAAACTTTTTAATAACGGAAGTGTCTGAAAAAAATTAAAGTTTTTAAATAATATTTTCATACGTTTCCTCTTTTTTTTTTTTCGCCCACTACGGCCGCTTTTCTTTTCATAATAGGATATCTGTCTCGGAGAAAGGGGAAGGGGTTGGGAACAGAAAAAATTGTTACTGTGTAAAAAAATAAAAGAGTTTTGGTCAGAAGAAGAGACGAAGGATTTTTTTCCGCTCTAACTGTAGTAGGTAGCATTCTGAGAGTGGTTTTGTTGAGGTTGGAGGGGGAAGGGGGGAGAGAGCACTTTATAACTGGAGGGCAAACTCTGGTAACTCCACGCTCAGACACCACAGAGTTTTCGTTCCAGTTTCCTTCCAGCCCTCTTTGTTTCACCGTGAAAATTAGCTCGTTATTATAAAATAGTGGACAGCCGGGCTTCGCCTGCACCTTGTAGAGAATCGCCAATTCAAAATGTCTCGCTATTGTTTTAATACTACATTTCTCCTCTTCCCGGAGCAGCCGACCACCTAACCGAGCATCCGCTCTTAAAAAAAAGAGAGCAATAATTTGATTACTTGACTTTAGGAGGTTTGAGACACGTACAAACTTGAATTTCACTCTTATTTTGGTCATCCGTGTTGGACTACAACTAATTTTTGTCGCTTAAAAGTCTCATCATGATATATACAACACGTCCATTTAGATCTAACGTTCCAGTTTTTATACAAAGAGCGTATTTTATTTGGTCGTTAAGCTTTGAAAAGTTGTACTACTTGACTAAAAATTTTTCTGAGGTAACTTTTTATTCTGACATTTTCCGTGTTTATTATTTCTTCTCCAAATATTGAATATCAGTTGTAGTTATTAATCGTAAGTGCTTGGCAAGCTTGCCTAATAACATGTAAGGACTAGCATGTACATTTTCGTGCTCTCGTCATCAACAATATATATTTTGCTGTACTTAATTATCCGCCGAGGAAGTAAAAATTTGTTTCAATAGTTGTACGATTGTGTGTAATAATTATGCAAATATAATGTATAAGGAATATCTTATGAAACTATATTTATGTATAACAATGTCGTACAACTTCGAAAGTTCACAAAACTTTGCTGATTAATTTTACTTTAATTTTTTTTTTCAACGTATTGGTCGAATGAAAATTTTTAAAAGTAGTTCAAGTAATCGATGGTACTATCGAAATGTTCTGAGTCGGTGAGATGTCCAATTGATAATTTTATGAAAGCCAATATTTTAACACATTTTAGTAGCGTACACACGAGGCTTAGAAGATATACACAATAAGATTAAGTTAATTCTTGTGATTTATTTTGTAATCATCAAGGACAATGAAAATGAATGTTTATCAGTTTTGTAAGAGAAGTTCCGAATGTCAGGAGCAAAATTATATTGATAATCCTGTTATTCACTTTTATTATTATATTTATTATTATTACTATTAATAATAGTATAATGACTGTGAGAAACGACCGCGGTGGCCTAATGGTCAGACCATTCGCCTCCCACCAAGGCGATTCTGGTTCGATTCTCGGCGGGATTTGTCGGATTTTGGCATGTGGAAATGGTGCCGGACGATGCAGTTGGTCGGCGGGTTTTCTCGGGGATCTCCCGTTTCCCCCGTCCTTTAATTCTGGCACTGCTCCATACTCACCTCATGTTACCCCTCACCAGCGTTGAATACCTCGATGATAAGCGCTGACCAAAACCACTCACTCACTTAGCGAAACTAAGAAACTGTCATATTACTAAACGACCTTTATTTGCATTACAAACATTTATATAATGAAGACAACTTACAAAAATTTTTGAGCGTATCATGCTAATCCAGAAAGTAATATTAATTTTTATTGTGTATGAATTTGATAAAATTTACAAATTTAAAATGCTAAGATTCTAATATTTTAGTTTTGATACTTGGGTTTGTTTACTTCAATGGGAGATAGTGTTAAACATTAAGTTACAAATTTAAATGACCTATCTCTAATTATAATAGTAATTTATTTCCAACGTAAACTGGCGAGATAAACAACGCTGTTTGGGCTTCACTCTCTTTCTTTTTAGAACGTAAGCTTGTATTCATATTGGCATTCTTGTTTGCAGCGAATAGTTAATATTTTGTATTTTTACTTTCGTAAATCAGTTGTAAGGTTGTCAATAAAAATGCAAATTAGGGTACTGGATGTTTACCGCTTGTTAGTTATCAAGCTAAAATTTGCACACACTAACGCTGATACATGAACATTATTGACAATTTGGTTAGTACTCCTATACGGGATGAGTAACGAGGGAGCGTGTTAATTTTGCGTAATGTAGCTCATGTAAGAGTAAGTAATTTTGTAAACTATTATATTAAATAATTTTTCGTTAATTAACTAATTCCACGCAACTGTGAAACATTTTTATCTTGAGCAATTATTTTAATATGTAGACGAAATTATTTATTTAAACCATACCTCACATTTTTATTTACACGTATAGTGGTATTTTTTATGTAAACTCATAAAAATAAGTATCCATAAAAACTTTTGAAATAAGGTATCAAAGTCTTAAAAAGACTTGTGACACAAGTAACACTTGTAACCTACAGTACCAATTTTTCGGGAGTCAGAGCAAAAAAAAATAATTAAAACATTCGTGGCTGACGCGTTTTAGCAAATTTATGAGCATACTATTCGACTAAGTTACATATTTCTTTCAGCTTAGTCTATAACGTAAGGACCGAAAGTAAAAAAAATTTAACTTCAGAGAATATGCCCTAGAAAGCTGTCATTTTAGGAAAAAAATCTGCAAAGAAAGCGCCAAATAGGTTTTCAAGGATTTCCCTTATTCGTTAATTTATGTATATATTTATTAAGCTTCTGAGGAACCAGCCTTTTGAAATTCATGCTTTTAGCAACGCCCAGTTACGATGGAACATTTGTTACTATATAAGGTTTATATAATAAGTATTATTTAGCTAACGTTTAGTTCCACTGTCATTTATTTTTATCAATATAGAGCCTATAGCTATGATATTGACTAAGTTTGTAAATAACATCGTTCAATTAAGCATTTAATATCGTAGAAAGTATGGTTTTTTATGCGATTTTGACACTCCTTCAAGCATAAAAATACAATTTTTTTCTATCATAACTGTCCGTTTCAGACTGAAGTGTTTGTTGGACATATGTTATCGCTAGTGAATGTTGCTCAGTTGCAGAAAACCCGTAGTTACATTAATGGACTAAGCACGATAATATGATAATTATATATATATATATATATATATATATATATATATATATATATATATATATATATATAGCATACGTTTAAAAATGCATTCATGTGATAAATGAAATACACAAAAGTCAAATTCAAATCAACTTTGTGTGTAGTGTTTATATACTAAGTTTAATGAAATTCTAAAATACGGTTCCTTAGACGTGTGGATTTATAAAAATAAT
>PNEQ01024566.1:51577-86962 GCA_003012365.1 Medauroidea extradentata | reverse complement strand
GAAGAAACATGTTTATTAAGCCTAATACTGCAAAAAAGCTGGGGAGTCTTCATGTTCCTTTTTTCTTAGTTTTTTTGCTGTATACATATATGTGTATGTATGTGTGTGTGTCTGCGTGTGTGCGTGTCTGTGCATGTGTGCGTGTTTGAAGAGATTTTGGTCATCACTTAATATTTATGTCTTTAGCGCTGATGAGCAGTGACACGATGTAAGTATGGTGCAACGCCGGAATGAACAGGTGGGGAAACGAGACATCCCGGAGAAACCCCGCCGACCAACAGCATCATCCGGCACGATTTCCTTGGTGGGATGCCCCAACGTGTGTGTAACTGTGGGGGTTTCTGCGACTCAGCAAGATAGGTCATATATGCATTAAAAAAACAGTTCAGTCTGTCATACACTCCCACCCACCCCCAATAGTAAAAAAAAAAAAACAATTCAGAGGTTATATTATTTGTCTATCACGGCCAGATGTACAAAAAAAATGTATGGACAGTTTTACTGCTGCAATATTAACACAATATGGCTGCAGACGCTTTTCCAGGTGTTCAATAAGTAACATGTGACATGATTGACGCAGATCGTGTTCGTAAGTACCTGACCTTGGTCGTCATGGTTACAGAGAACGGGCGACTACGGAGGAAGTACCCGGTGCTGGTGTACATCCACGGTGAGTCCTACGAGTGGAACTCCGGCAACGCCTACGACGGCTCCGTGCTCGCCAGCTACGGCCTGGTCGTCGTAGTTACCATTAACTACCGCCTCGGCATCCTGGGTGAGTCTCGTGGCTGCTCTGCAGAACAATTCTGTCCGCTGCACAAATATTTTTTTTTTTGGGAAATAAAGTTTCCGAAAGTATTTTCTAACATCAGGGGAAATAATATGCGATTATATAATTTTCGGTAAATATCAATAATCACTATTCATTGTGTACCGGCCAAACTATTGATTTTAGAGATTTAGTCTACAAACGGATACAGTTTTTCGAGACGTTAGAAGTAGTCGTACATAAAGGGAAATTATACTTTACCAACTTCGAAAATTTAGATTTTTGTTTGGTAATGTCAAGTTAGGCTAGGAAAGTTCAATTTACTTTATGTCAGTTTAGGTTGGTTTAAGTTAGTTTAGGTTAGCATTGGTTAGGTTAATATAATTTTACTATTAAGTTTTCCATTCTTCATTAGGTTAGGTAACGTTACGTTAGTTACCATATCTAAGGTATATCCTTAAAGGACGAGATTTAGACAGTTTTTGCAAGATACATTTATTTTTCCAATTTTTCTGACGTTTTATTATTTTTGGGCACAAATAGCACATTTTTACTGGCACGTACTTATTTTTTAGTTTCAATTATATGGTGGTGACCCCATTTAAACATGATTGAGGTGTGTCAAATGTACAAATCACTCACGTTATTATTTATTTCGGTAACACCTATTGGTAACGTAACCAGAACTCCGTTTCTATCAAGCAAGCCGTTTTCAAAATATCACAATAATTTGTACTTTTTCTCAAACTTTGGAAGCGTCAACAGCCCTCTATTTGACCTAAACCATGGGCTCCCTGTATCAAATTTTCTCTTCCCAACACAGGAATAACCTATTAAAGAAAGTATGTCAGTATGTTTTAAATACACACAGGGTGAGTCGGAGGAAAGGTACATGCTTTGAGGGGCGATAGTACTGGTGATTCTGAACAAAATGTTTCTAATAAACATATGTCAATTTCTTATCTGTTTCAGAGAAACCTAATGAAAACAACAAGGAACAGTAAATGTGCAGGTGAAGGTAAACAACTGCACCATGCTTAGAGCTCCACCGTGTGGAAATGTACAAAATTACACACAACATAAGATAACAGTAGCGTGATTTACCGTCACCTGCACTTATCCCGTTCCTTGTTGTTTTCATTAGGTTTCTCTGAAACGGTTAGGAATAGGGTATATGTTTATTAGAAACATTTTGTTCAGAATCACCAGTACTATCACACCTCAAAGCATGTACCTTTCCTCCCGAATCATCCTATATATATACACGCACAAAGTTCCCGGTTGAAGGAAACATTTTGTGTAATTCTTTTATATTTTTTTCGTCCATAATCGTAGTTGATATATAAAATACGAGAACTGTTTCGTAAATAGCAGCAAAACTGTTTTTCTTACACGATGTCATGAAATCGGTGTACCTTGCTTATACTCGCTTATGGATGGTACGGAAATTACCCAAAGTATGTAAATATAAATTTAACGTGCACGCGCATGTGATGTTACACGAAGAAATAGTTTCATACCGTTCCATTGATTAGTACCTAGTATGTTCTAGCAACATCATTAGAATTGAATATGTCCGCAGATGAACGGTAAGAACTGTTTCTTTACAGGAAATAGATAATTTTTGAGGAAATTTAGTTTTCACTAAGTAAATATTGACACACAGCAAAGAAAATAATAATTTTAAAAATTGGGGTTCTTATATTGTTTTTCCAAAATTTTTCTTTGTTAATAAATAAGTTCCTTAGAAGTGAAGATAGCATTATTTTTTCAACATTCAGCTTGTTTTTAAAATAGCAATCTTCAATAATGATAACACAATATTTGTTAGTTAATTAAAAAAAATGTCTAAGCTACATTGAAGTGGTTAATTTTTAAACAAAATCTTTCTTCACAGCAGCACAAATTTTGTTGAGAAAACGAAAGTGTTTTTAGAGTATGTTCAAATGACAGTGTCATTGAGTTATTCATGAGGTGAACGTATATTCATTCAGCTTCGCCTACGTAAACGTGGCAGCTGAGTCAAAGGCTTCAACTACGGACAACAGCGCAAGAAAGCTTTGGTCAGGTCCCTCTGGTTGTCAAGAGATGAGGACCTGCAGATTGTTGACGGCCTATCAGTTCTGGGAACTGCTTCGTGATTTCCAACTGTTCCCGAAGTTATGAAATTCCTAGATTGTTCCAAATCGCTCAATCCACAACCATCCCCAAAGTTAGTCAACGCCTGGCTAAGGGTTATATACAATGAATGTTTAATAGATTTGTATTTGATATCAGGTAAGTCAAAATATGCCAATGCTAGAGAAACTCCTGTTTACTGATATGCTGTAATGTTTGAACTTTTTCTGAAACATAGTCGCGTTAAAAGCGTTATTTTCTTAAATCAGTGAGAAAATAAGCGAAAGTCTGTAGGAAAATATAAACTGGCAACTCGCTGACGATATCCAAGAATACTGAGCAGAGGTTATTTCTGTCGAAGAATGTTTAATTTCTACATAAAGTTATACTACGAGCTAGCAATAAAAGTTCCGTATTAGAAAACAGCATTTTACACTACATAATGTGACAAAATTTGTTGGTGGTACAAATTGAGTAGTATCTCAAATGGTTGCACAGCACACAGAAGACACATTTCTGTAACCTAAATTTGCTTTCGTAAGAATGAGAAATTTTGTATGGAAACTCCTGTCATTAAGGCCTTGTTACGGAGTTTTGCAGTGATTTTGAAAATATTTTTTTAATTGCTACCTAACACTCATACCAAAATTTCGCTGCACAGTTTTGACACTTATATGTTATAATTTCTAGCTGAATTTTTTTTAGAATTATACTGAATGGTTTTTTAGATTTCACTACCCAAAATACCAAGTTTTTCGTCGTGAAAATAAGCAAAAATGAAGGAAATTATTTTTTTGCTGGCGAATGGTACATTATTAAAAAAACGCGTCCACAGTATTGTGCATCGTGTGATTGCACATTGACTCAAATTTTTTCAAATCTTTTGGCTAAAAATGTTTGCGTTATTAGCACCAGTATGAAAAAAACTCGGGAACAAGCCCTTAAATGTGGAAAATGTCATACATACAGCAACTAATTCACTATGAAAATAATTTTTGTATAAACTTGTTTCAAACCTTATGTTTACAACTGCAACCCTACTTCCTGGTTAGTGATTGGATTTTTTGACTTTCAGTGCAAATCACAGATGTGTAGTGTGCAGTATCGTTATTCTCATTGGCACATTTGAATAACACTTCTGCCAATAGCAAAATAAGAAAAGAAATATCTGGTAGAAACGTAAAATAATGCGTGAAGATCAAAATTGCTGCAGACAGTGACCTTAAAATGAAATATTTGTGCTTCAGTTAAGTCCTCGTATAGCTTAAGAGCAAGTAACCCACTTATGTATTGATTTATTGGTTTCGGGATAAATTCGGAACCTGAATTCCAAATCATGCGAACTCCAAAATTTAAGAATATGCAATTTATAGTAATTTCTTTTCTTTATGCACTTATTTATACCTGAAATACGATACTATCCATAGTAAAAACAATACATTTTAATTAGTATCATATTTAACATTGATGTAAGTACACACGAAAAAGATAATACTTTTAATTACAAATTCATAGCATGGTTTAGAATTCAGGTCCCCATATTGGCACTTTAAGAATCATTTTCTTTTATTTTTTCAGATAATTTGTATTTACCTGCTACTTTTTTATGCAAACAATGCCACCTTACTTAGAATAAAAGTGTATATATTTTAGTGTGCTCAAAAGTTTACACCTGTGGTCAAGTCAAACAAAATTTATAAAAAAGTTTCTAGACACCAATAGATATTATTTGTAGTTAAAATGCAGTCAGAAATTATTTTTCTATGACGAAAAATTCAGTTGTGATAATGATATAGGTTTCACTCTTAAATCAATTTAAATCTTGAGTCTAGATTGGTGGAGTAGCTCATCTTCAGGAAAACCCATGTTCGATCCTCTACTCCAGGCCATCTTGATTTCACTTTTCCATTGTTTTCCTAAATTACTCCAAACGAATGCTGGAATCAGTGGCGGCTCGAGGGTTTTTGGCAGGTAGGGTACATATTGCTGAGAACCGTACACTCGTGTGAACGCGCCGCCGTATACCAATGACCATGAAATATATACTGGCTACTTATTGTGTTGTGAGCAGTCAGTAATAAGCGGCACCTACATACCAGTGTGTCAGTGGATGTAGTGTCAACTAGCCCACAACCATATATACAGTTCTCTGCAACTTGTGTCCTACCTGCCGACTACCCTAGAGCCGTCACTGGCTGTGCTGAGTCCCTCAGCAGGCTCTAGCTTACCCCTCTCCCCGTCCTTTTCACAACACTGTACTAACTCCAAAGCCGTGTTCTGTTCGAGAGCACATAAAATATAAGTAAGTAATAATTATTATTTACATAATATCTTTACTATGTAATAATTATGTATGTAAATTACGAGTCATTAATTGGTGGGAATTAAATTAAATGAAAAATAAGTTTTATAATGAATTCCCTAATTTTTTTTCAATTGGTAAGAACGTCATTTAAGTATTTTATATTTTATAAGTTAGTGACCAATTAATTATTTTGTAAAAAATTATAATTGAATTTAAAAAAAAAATATGTTTATAAGCTGTTGACATTTCCAAAAAAAAAAAAAAAACACATATTAGAGTAAAATATTTCTCTTACGCTGCAAAGTGAAGATTTTAAACTCTTACGCTCTCAAATGAAGCAGTTGAAACTAAAATACATTTCAGGTAGCTATTTAAGTACATCTATAAAAAAAAACGTTTATATGTCATTAAAAACTACAAATAACAAGGGAAATTTTGTACCATCAGATTTGTTAGTTTTCTAAAATGTTTGTAAGGTGAGTTATATCTTCCTACACCAGTTACAAGGTAATTCAGTAAACAAACGGAAACTATAATATATTAAATGTACTGATTTTCTTCAACATTAAAAATAACTTTTACACATAGAAAAAGGAAAAAAAAATTTCTTCGTAGAGAAATCTTATGTAGTGTTCAAATAACTAACGGTGCGAAAAATTACCTACTAAGATATATAAACGAATACATTTAGTTATTTTTATTATGGCCAAATAAAATGTCAAGATTTTGACTTTGTAAATTATAAAACAAATCTGAAACCGAAAATGTATTACTTCGTGAATAGTTTTCTCCTTATACCGATTATTAACTGATAAGAAACCGATATAGGCCTAAACCTAAAAAAAAGGTACTCGGAAGTACCAAACGCCGTCAATAAAAGAGCGTAAACATCTTGCATATTATGTTGAATTGGCAGTGTAAAATTTGATGCAAATGCAAATAATTAACTTTTGAAGTTTCGCTGCAAGCATACATACAGATTTTTAACTATTCGATGTTCGTCATGATAAATTCAATTTAAACATCACAACACCACACACGATGTCGCTTCCAATGCACGCCACGGATTCTACAAAAGTGAATATTTAAATTGAACGTCGAAATATTAATATTTCTTTATTTAATTTAAATCCATATCTTCGCAGTAGATACTTGAGAGTTTCCTTGTAATTTCATTGACAAGTCAACGCCTGTTTGAACAGATTGTTCGAAGAATTAAAATAATTAAATCTGAATAAGCTGTTTTCTAAAGTATTTTACATGTATATATACTCGTTGTGCTGCTAGCAACATTTAAGCGATAAACTAAGACCGAAGGAAATATTGATACAATAAACACGAATAATTCAAAACCCCAACAGTGTTTCGTTAATCAGTTTTTCCATGATAAAATTTTATTTTGTTCATAAAAAATCATCATGAAAATTAATTTCAAATAAACATCAGTTAGTACTATAATGTGATTAGTTTGATTAACAATTAGCGAGTAGGTGTAAATAGTGGATAAATACTACATAGTTTATGGTAGTAAGTTAACAAGAAAACATTCATTTCTACCGTGGTTTGGTAGCATATCAATATTATTTGTAAAAACCAATTAAATTTTATCGCAAACGTCCATAAGTAAGGAACGACAAAATTCGAGAAATCAATGACCTGCATATAAGAAGCTACTGGTCTGTGTATAGTCAAGCCCCGACCATTGAACCATTGCCTGCTACTCATTGGAACAGTAAATAATGAATGAATAAATAGGACTTGTGTGTGCATAGGTCAGTGGATTCTATCAGGACAAGTTATTGAAATCGGGAACTTTTTCTTTACCCTACACGCATGGCATTTGTGTTGCAAAACGCAGTCAATTTATATCAATGTTATAATTTTTTTGTTACATACATTTTAACAGTTTGTCCTTTCATCAAAGCAGACCTTGTGCCTGGGTGGTGTCTGGGTTTTCTATTGATTTCTGATATATATATATATATATATATATATATATATATATATATTTTTTTTTAGTTCGACCCGTTTCAGGAAACTGAGCTAGTAATAAACAAGCAACTAAATGCAAGTCCAATCATGCGTTTCACTATGTCAGCGAGTAGCCAATGAACAGCTGTTGTCTACTTGAATACACATTCTTGTATGCTAGCCTACATGTCAATGAATCCGCGAATTTTTCCTGTCTCTAGGTACAGGTTAAATTAGGATATTTTTTAGCTGTTGAGTAAAATAATTGTAACATTGTGTTTTGGAGCAAGGAGAAAGTGTAGGTTGCAGTAATAAATGTAATGTAAATACATATTATAACGTAAATTAACATGTAGTGATAATTTGAATAAGAATATTTATTTAAGAAATAAACGTCAATGTGAAATATAAGTTGTTGATGACAAAAATTCCGACAACATTGTTGATAACATTGCTAGTAACACTTATTATCAACAACCTTTGATCTGGACCACCTTATAATGGGTCGCGAACATAATATTATCAACAGAATTGGTGACAATTTTACTAACGTGTTTCTAAAATTCATAACTTTTGCTGCTAGAAATTTTTTCAACAAAATGTTAGCAACGAATATTATTAATTTTGTTATATAAATTAACAAATTTAATAACAGAATGTCGGTGACAACTATGTCAACAATTTTCACGCATATTACAAAATTGTTAATAACTTAGTTTGAAACACGTGTTATCTGCGATGTTATTGTTGGTGTAAACTAGGCTTAAAAGACACCCCTGATTGTAACAATTTTTCTGGTTTCCATGTACCAATGACTTTACCAGTTAACAGCACATCTGATTACGTTTTTGTTAGTTATAAAATTTATATCTAATAGTTTTCACACGTCATTTAAAAGTAAAAATTTAATTGGTTCAGGACCTAACCTACAGTTAAAAGTAACCATCAATACAAATATTTCATTATAAAAATTTAGTTAACGAGGTTATTAACATGTTTCAATGATAAGCACCCTCAAAACATAGCAAAATTTATTGAAGTTGTTCGAAACAGAGTATGCTTATGAAGATCTCAACACACGTCACAAAATCAATTGTAAAAAATTCCTTAGAGTCGCAGATACGTAGTATTTCACGAATTAATATTATTTTGATTTATTTATCGATAATTGACTAATAATTCATAAACCATGCGAGATCTCTAAGAGATATTTCGGGTAACAAAATTCTCGTGCAAACACTTCAGCGACGGAAAAAAAATATCAGAATCTCCATCGTTCCTACTTTTGCAAGAAGTCGCGAATATTTATTACGGATATTAATTATGCACGGGAAGAAAGTTGAATTACACTATCAGAGACAGACGTTTTTCACGCCATTCTCAGAGGATTAACCGCGGAGAAGGAAACGCATCCGACAAACTTTTTTTTTATTCTTCGCCCGGTTTCACACGTTCTTTCTTGCCTGTGTTCTTACATCATCGCGACCCCCCTAGGGAAATCGCTTTTCTCTCAGGAAATCACCCACAAAGCTCAAAGAGACGAAACGCGAGAAAACTGAGAGCAGGGACACTGTGGATGAATGAAGGTTACATTAAGATTAACGAGGCTTGAAATGACATGGTACACCAGTGCCATGCAAACTGAAGAGTTAAGATAGAAGTGCAGTGGCAGTGGTACTCTTGAGGGTCATGGAAAGGTACGATGTCGAGTGGACAACTGGAATACTTAATCGCAAAAAAATAAATAAATAAATCTGAACTACTCAACAAAATTAGATGAGAGATTTTTTTTTGCCAAGAAGATATTTTATCAACGGGCGTTTATTTATATAACAGTATGCGGCAGTATGTTTTACTTTTGAGTAAAAATAAAATAGATACATTTATTAGAAAAATAAGGGCTTGAAACCACAAAATGTACAAAAATGAAAACTGTAATTTTTAATGTGATAATATCTAGGTCTCTATAATAACCGAATTTTTTAAATACTCGGGTTATGATTTTAAAATAATTTTAGTATCCGATGACCTCTGTGCGAGAAGTTTACGGATGTTAAAATTATTTTCAAATTAAAACGCAATTATATTTTTAATTCTGTTATAAGTAGTTCAGATTTTACTTACGATGGAGTTTTCCAGTCGTCCGCTCGATATCGCACCTTTCCATACCCCTTAAGCGCACAGTATACAGCAATTGTCATAATATAATAATAATATTATAATAATATAACGTCTTTATTAATAATGTGGCGAAGTTAAGGCATTTTACCTTTTCTTACACTTAACCACTTAAATTACGTACACTTTTGAATATAATTAAACATATGCTTACAACTAATAACAAGTAGAATTTTTGTTTAACAACTTATTAAATTTAAATGAAATTAGAGGTTTTATCATGTGAACTTAAAAATCAGCTAAACCCTAATTACAAAAAAAATTAAAACACTAAAAAAAAAAATACATCACAGATAAAATACTGATTCATTCGAATAGGGCTACAAAGATTCCAGCTATTCATAATTAATGGATCACTCTAACACGTTAATTAATAATTACATGAGGAAGTTTTAAGTGCAAATAACAATTTTGTACACTGGATTCAAAACATTTTGATTCTATATACAAAGGATGAGATAAAATAAAACTTTAGACACTGTAGCTATTTTGTATTTTAAAAGGTTTTCACACATCCACGAAAATTTATTTAATTTAATTAAGATCACATTTTCCTATTTAATGTATCACATTCATCCCTGCAAAAATACATCTGCAAACATACAATTTCAAATCCTTCAACGTTCACAAAAAAGGGTCTATAGAGCCCAAAACACATTCACTTATACACAAAAAAATCAGAGATACTCATAAAAACCAGATCATATTTATACAAGTCGATGTACCACATTCACAGCCATATATATATATATATATATATATATATATATATATATATATATATATATATATATATATATATATATATATATATATATATATATATATACATACATACTGATACATACATTCATTCATACACACATTATTTCGGCACACATACAGTTTCAATGTCATCAACATTCACACGTTCATACATCTAAAGAGCCCTTATAACCAAATTCACCTGCTAATTATTGAATTATTTCAAAGTTGCAAGCATAAAAAGCCATGTTTACCGGTACTTGTTTAGTTACTGTTATATACTCGTGTAACTACTGAAATAGCACTGCAAAATACGAATGGAAGTAAAGGGAAAAATTATTTAAGATTTACGTATTCTGTTACTATGGATTTAAATGATTTATTAGTTAAAGCATCTCTGGCCGACTGAGGGAGATCATTCCAAATTCTCGTGGCTGTTACAGTAAAAGACGTCCCGTAAAAGGATTTGTGCGGAGGAAAATACAATTTATTTTGTATTTGTGACCTTGTATTTTGATTGTGAGCGTTTGTGTACAGGAAAGCGAATCTTTTTGAAAGATACTCCGGGCGCCCTGTTCTCAATACTTTTTTAAGTAGTGTTGCAACAATTTTTATATTTGTACCAGATATTTTTTCTTATTTTAGTCATAAGTTGTGATAATCTTATTTCTTATGAAATTGTTTCATCTCTCATAATTGTTGCATAACGTCTCGTAAATGTCTTAATTTGAATGTTACGTTTTTTATGCTCGACAACAAAACCTATTGACATAAAAATTGAAAAAATTCACACTGAATTACGATGTCACAATCTACAAGATCTCCTACATAAAAACGAAAAATAGAACATTTTTATATTTAAATAAAAATGCTGAATTTTGACATTAATATTTTAAAAATTCAACACTTAAAAACAAAACTTTCTTTCTTTTGTGGTTTCATGCATGACACCTTAAAGCCTACATCATTATTCACTGTTATTCTTTTCAGTTTGGTGTGTCAGTTTATTTAAGTGTCGTACATAAAACAGTACCGTCAAGAGCCATTACGCAAAATTATGACAGAAAAAAAATTTCATAATATCATTATTTATTCTCAATTTATGTCTAAAATAAGAAAAGAAATATCTGGTAGAAACGTAAATAATGTGTTACGATGAAAATTGCTGTAGACAGTGACCTTAAAATTAAATATTTGTGTATCAGTTAAGTCCTCGTATAGCTTAAGAGCAAGTTACCCACTTACGTATTGATTTATTGGTTACGCGATAAACTCGGGACCTGAATTCCAAATCATGCGAACTCCAAAATTTAAGAATATGTAATTTATAGTAATTTATTTTTGTATGCACTTATTTATACCTGAAATACGATACTATCCATAGTAAAAACATTAAATTTTAATTAGTAACATATTTAATATAGATGTAAATACACACAAAAAATGTAATACTTTTAATTACAAATTCATAGTATGGTTTAGAATTCAGGTCCCCATATTGGCACTTAGAAATCATTTTATTTTATTTTTTCACATAATTTGTATTTACCTGCTACTTTTTTATGCAAACAATGCCACCTAACTTAGAATCAAAGTGTATATATTTTAGTGTGCTCAAAAGTTTACACCTGAGGTCAAGTCAAACAAAATTTGTAAAACAAGTTTCTAGACACCAATAGATATTATTTGTAGTTAAAATGGTCTGAGTTAAGCTGTGTAAAATGCAATCAGAAATTATTTTTCTATGACGAAAAATTCAGCTATGATAATGATATAGGTTTCACTCTTAAATTAATTTAAATCTTGAGATTTGGATTTCAGGTCTCCAATTTATCCCGAAATACTTATACAAACATAGTATTACTTCGTACGTGTGTAAAATAACGAGTATTGTCGTAGCTTTGGTTCACTATCGGGAGAGTTAGTTCGAGGAAGAGACTCAACCGTGGACGCAGTCAGCTGTGTGGAGCACCCCCCCCCCCCCAACACTATCACACAAAGCCCTCCATGCCAGCTGCGTGGCTGCAAATATCCCCGGGAACACTTCCACCTGGCAGAGCCCTTGTTAACGTATACTCGTGTCGTTAGTTGCTGGCCTGCCGCTAAATGTATGCGCTAACAAGCCAATAGTACACGCTACTCCCTTCTCCTCTCTGTAGCCACCCCAACCCGCGTGTTTATGAATAATTCAGGTCTTAACGCGTCGCTCCATTTAACGAAGCGGCCAATTTGACAGGGTGGGAGGGACCGCGGCAAGTCGGGACAGGACGACCACACCCTCTTTACTCACATCCTCTCTCCCCTCCATGTCGTTCCCCTTCCTAAACCTCTCATCACCCACCCCTACCTCCATCAAACCATCGAGGCCTGCGCGCGCTTTCGACGCCCGCGATACCGGGGGAATGTGCTGGCTCTAATAAAGCTGTCAAACGTTGAGAACGGGGCGAGGGGAAATGACAGTTGTGTAAGCGTGTGTGTGTTTGTGTGAGTCCATCGGCCGGAAGTGGAGTATTGAGAGGGTGGACGGGGTTAACATGAATCAAAGCCGGAATGTTGGGGTGGGGAGAAACTGGGAATTCCGAGTAAACTCGCCGACAAACACAATCCTGCGGCACGGTCCTTGCTCGTTAAAAACAAGTAATCGAACACTGATAGACTTATTGGAAGACGAGCACATTAGCTCGATCCTGACACCTTTTGGTTCCGAAGACACAATTATGCGCACTCGAGCAAAAACGCTAAAACTGTCGTTTGATACCCTGATACGTTCTCAATACAAACGAGAAATATAGAAAATATGTTGTCAACATTTTTGAAACAAGTATTTGGTTAACTTTATTAGCAGAAATTATGTTTGAAGGCAAAATCAACTATCGTATCTCTTGGCGCCGAAAGATGTACAGAAAGTCGACGTAGTAAACAATCAGATATTATCAGCGGCGAACGCCTGGGGGAAGGCTTAAGGGGCTGTAACCCACACCCCAAAGTCATCGACGATTTTTTTGGTATAGATCACGAAGATGTATATTACATTATATCTTTAAAACATTACAATTTCTGCTTGCTGTATATCTTTATTTAGATCAAAAAGTTTTCAACTAGCACTATTTTTCTCCTAAAAATCACAAATTTTCCTGGGGATATCGGACCTTTAGATATTCAATGGGATTTCCGTGTAAAGTGTTATTAAATTTGGACTCAATACCTGTCTGTCTGACATACACATACGGCATTTATATTTTTATTCGTATCTGACAATTCAATAGGATAATTTATACTGTTGTTTTAATACCCTGAAAATTGTGAAGGAATAAGTATTTTCATATACAAATACACTAGAAATTACCTACTTATTATTTTTATACATATTTATTCCTGAACGTATTAGCATTGGGGCACCTTGGCATATTTTTAGCTATCTTTTTTCCGTTCAGCAGTTGACACCCAGATCGGTTCTTACATCTAACCAGGTTACCCTCCCTGGGACCTAGGGGATAAATAACGTAGGACTGGATTGGTCAACAATATGCAATCCTCTATGCGCGTCATACAGTCTTGACACCAATACGAATAACTGTACAGGTGGATGTCTACGACTACAATTAGTACTCACTACGATACACTACTAACTGTGTGCACCTCCTGCACGATAGGCAATTCCTTTCCGGTGAAGATTAATTATATTTATTACAATAAAACCGGGACTTCAAGGACATATATAAATCGATATCTGTATGTATGTTCCCTATGTACTCCAAAACGGCTAGAGCAATTTTGATGAAAATTTTTGGGAATCTTTAGATTAGCCTATCGGTTGATCCTGAGAAATTCGGTAGTGATCAGATGAACTTATTATTTTTATTTTTGCCAGTTTTGTGTTTTATTTTTCCCTGCATAACAACAAATTAATAACAAATTAATTAATATTAATATTTATTAAGTAGGAACGAGCCTTGGAATTGTGCCGCATGTCACTGTATATACTTCAATTCGTGGCTATAATAGTGCTACCCGGGTCGCTAATATGCATATACACACATGCTATCGTTTCGACTGATAAAAAGTTATTCGATACCGTCAGAATCTGTAACGCTACCTGACGATACACAGATCGTGGGTAGGGATGGATCCTCCCACGATGACCAGGGACGAGGTAGCAAAGTGGTCACCCCTGGTTGCACTCAGGGATGCTGAAGACGCCCACGCTGCGCCTTCTGTACACCCGCCGTAAGGTAACTTGATACTCTCTGCAAGCCCTGCTTCTAGCTTGGATCTGTTTTCACACCAACTATGTATCCTTCCGCCAAACGTCAACATTGCCAGGTTGACGGCTGCAATGCAAGCCGACGTACATTGTTCATCCGCCGCCACTAACTACGTCACCTCTAAAATATTAGAATTTACTGGTTTGTGGACGTTCACCAATGCTCATATTTTTGCTGATCAAACTTGTGTGGGATGACAAATAACGAAAAACGAACAAGAAAAAAAATACATATATATCAAAACGCACATAAAAATAGAAAAAAAAAAGCAATTCCAGAGGATTTCTGTCAGTATTTTTTTAATTATTATATTTACTATAGACAACAAAGAATTCTAGAGATAGAATTCAGTCGAATATCGTGACAACAACACCCAAACACAGATGACAGACACAAATATAGAACCAGATTCCCAATACGAAAAAAAAAGATGGAAATAGACGAATAACAGTGAACAGTGGACAACACACACAAGACAATAGACAACACACCACATGTTAAAACCAACGAAAAAATGCTAAATTATTATTACATATGCTAAACGTAAATATACATTGTATTTAATTTCCTGAAAATGAACACATTGGGTGCATATTCCGCTAAACTATTTCCAATATTTTAGTAGCTGTTCGTAATATTCAGAAAAACTATTTCTACTTCAATGCACATCGGATTATGATCACGAGATAGGGTAGCAGCCCATCTTCAACCACCCACATTGAGTGAACTGAGATGAAATAAGAGATGACCGATGGAACAGCGACGGAATACATAAGGTCGGTGGAAACGAGGAAATCAGCCGGCCAGTGGCAAAGTTCGCCATGTTTCTCACGTGAGAACAATTCTGGCCCAACCCCGCTGGGGATCGAAACCGTATCGCTTGACAACTCGGACACGTGGCTCTACATCAGGTACGAACGTAGAAATAAATTTCCTTAAGTGTCTAATTATTTCATTCAGACGGTTTATTTAATAAGATATGAGCGATATTGAATTGTAATTTACTGATTTACACGCGTACAAATAATCACGAATTTTAATACACCAAAAATTATTGGCTTTTGCATGCGTATGTTATCTCTTATCCTAGAAAATCATCAGTAGATACAAATAAGCATTTATTTCCAAATTACAGAAATGTTATCAAACTTAAAGTAAGGCGTTATCTTTAAGATTTTCCAGAACTGCGTAGTTTCTGTGTTACTACGTTTTCAGTAACAAAGGACTGGCCAACTTAATTGTTTTGCAATCCAGTGTTCCAGATACGAATACGCAATGTAAATGAGATTATTTTTGAACGATTCTTGCAACGGGGGAAAGTTACAAAGTAAATAAGTATTTTGGACATACCATTCTCTTGTTTTCTGTAACACACTATTTGCTGCAATGGCGTATGTCCAAAATATTCCTTTAGTTTGCAATGTAACTGAAGTTTGATTTTTTGTAAGAAAATATATGAAGGATGAAAGAAATAATTTGTCTCTAAAAATTAAAAAAAAAAGTAGTAATAAGTGTTTGTGGAGCCCATTATGCTTCAAGATAAATAACAAGCATCAGCCCAAGGACTGGAATTAACGCACCGTTTCAAACGAGTCGGAAAGCATTTACGTCAACGGTGTTTGGCCCGTTTTTTCGCAGGCGACGTCAACATGTTTCCATTGACCCTTTACATCCCCTCCCCCAACCCTCTCCCGCCATAGACAGACATGCTCCATTAGCGCATATTACTCCAAGACGAGGCAGGCCTAAGTGCACCATTGTTTCCGTCAGTCTTCGAACCCTTTCGCTGCTTCCTCCCCTCCCTTACTACACCCCTCCACACCCCGCTCTTAGGGCTCTCATCCACCCCTTTATTTACCATCATGTCGCTAGGCGCTGGGCGTTGTTTTGACGCTCGGGTCGTCTCCGCCATTACGTAATGGGCGTCGTTGCCCGGTGTCGGCTTGGAACGTACTTCACCTGCCTCGTTTACTGCCTTTATACATTACACATGCCAACGAATATATTTGTCCTTCTTCGTTCATTTAACTACTACCAAATTAACGACTCCTGACGAAAGCAGCCAAATACGTAATATAGACGATATTTTTTATTCCCCAACGGACCATAGGAATTACTATGTAGCCTATGTCAAAATGCCTTATGAGGACATGATACAAAACTTCAGCGCTGTGAACATTAGTTTAGTATTGTATATTTCTCGAAGCTAATTTGCTATAATAAAAAAAATGCCGTAACAGCAGACAATAGGTATTACCAACTTTCTAGGCATAATACGTATATTCTCGAGTTACGTATTTTTGTAGAACAATCTCTGACGCTAAAATCTCGTTCTATAGGCTACATTTAATTGCAGTGGAATAAAATTCTAAAAAAACAAAATGCATGATTCTGGGTAAATGTTTACTCATAAAGTTGGCTAATATTACTATACAGAATTGTTGTTTTGTAGTTTTCCCATACTGACTTAAAATAACGTGTAGGGCACGGCCGTAGAAGAACAGGTCTGGACACTCGCCTGGACATTTCACCCCTTTGTTGTTTGGCTGTAGTTCTCCAAGTTACCGAGAATATTGTGTTTTATTGGCGCTGATGTTACGGCGGTCGGACTAAACTCCGCCCACTTCCTTTCCGCTAAGATAAACAATTTATCAAAACGTATTTTTATAAATTTTATGAAATGCTTTCTTCGCTCACAAATTTAAGAAAAGGCTCCAGCAATCTTTATTTACTATATAAATTTAACAAGGGAAAAAAGTGGACGGAGTTTGAGACCGACCGCCCGGAAAACAGAGCCAAAAAGTACGACATTCGCGGTAACTTGACGAACTACAGCCAAACAACAAGGGGGTCAAGCAAAATACATTGTTAGATAGGCGAGTGTCCAGATCTGTTCTTCTACGACCGTGGTGTAGGGCCTATATTTTAAAGCGTGTTTTAAAAGTTAATTTCTCTACCACACAAACTCTTAAGGACGCTGCCTGCCAAGGGCTTCAAAATGCGTTTTAGTAGGTTCGTAAGTAATTTTTTACGAATCATTTCCACATTTGCCCATTGTGACAATATACGAAGAGTAAAACAGACTTCGGCCAAGGAAGGAATATCACTGTTGTGACACAATGCTCATTAAAAATACTGTTTTTAACCCCTCCAAGATAAATAAAAACGGCATTGCCGTAGTTAAAAACATGCTAACCGGGTGTATGTGAAACTCAGAAACGTTCCCTGAACTGTGTTACGGACTTTCTGCCAATAAAATGATTGTGTCACCTCTTAAGGGGCCCGCCTCGTTGCCGTAAAATCGCGCTGCAGCGTGTTTGAAGAACACGTTTTACACCGAAACAGATACACGTGTATTCACGCCGTTTGTCTACGAAAAGAACACACACTTCAGACGACTGCCCTTAAGTACTTTCAAGACAACACACGTATTAGAAATCCCCTTTTAGGGCACGTCAAAATGGGTAAACGGGGTTTTCCGGCTGCTATAGCGGAAAATATACTAACGTGATACATGTGAAACCACTTAAGGGCAGTCCATTGGACTTTAGTAAAGTGATTTCGTAAACAAAACATCAGGGTCACCACTTAAAGTCAAATAGGAAATTTGTTTTTTCGCTAAGACTGCACGCCTTACACGTAGAGGCGACGCACCGTTGTATGGCCCATACGGCGTCGCCCTTAGCACCACACCTCACTCACACAAACACATGTGCCACGAGGCGGGCCGCTTATGAGGCCGTTCCAGAGTTAGAGGAGCGTGTATGCAACCCGCATTAACCCCATATAAATCAAGACAAATTTTACCTTCGCTATAGCAATACAAGTATTACACATATCAACATTATCTTCGCGTTTTATCAAAGACATAGTCGTTCTTATTTTCTCTGCGTTCTGCAAAATTTAGTATAACAAACGGTTACATTAAAAACATAATAAAAAAAAACGTTTTAAAAATATTATAGTATACCATTTTTTATACTTGACTTCGGCGAACGCCGCGAAAATAAGAACGACTGTCTCTTTCATAAAACATGAAGATATTGTTGACATGTGCTGTACTTGTATCACTATAGCGAAGGTAATATTAGCCTTGATTTATATGTCGTTAATGCGGGTTGCATACATGCGCCTAAAACACTGGAACAACCTCTTGAATTCTCATACATTAGTAAAAATGGATCAACGTAATACTTACAGGCTAGTTCAGCGCTTGGCTTGTCAAGGCGATGTGGCATTTGATGCACGCTTCAAGGTCGCAGACTGTGGTGCCCGACTGGTCAGACCGTTCGCCTCCCACAAAGGCGATCCGGGTTCGATTTCCGGCGGGGTCAGACCCCGGATCTTCTCGTGTGGGAATCGTGCCGGACGATGCCGTTGGTATGCGGGTTTTCTCGGGGATCTTCCGTTTACCCCGCCCCTTCATTCCGACGCTGCTCCACACTCACCTCATGCCAACCCTCAAAGACAGTGGCGGCTCGTGGGTTGTTGCCAGGTGGGGCTGCAGGTAGTCAGAACTGTACACTCTTGATGAACGCACCATAGACCAATGACCATGACGAATTTGCCGGCTACTAGATGTTTTGTGACCACTCAGTAGTAAGGGGCATCTGCACATCAGCGTGTCGGTGGCTGTAGAGTCAACCAGCGCACAGCCCTGTACAGCTCTTGGCAAATGAAGTCCTAACTGGCAATAACCCTCAAGCCGCCACTGGCTAAAATCCTCGATGCAAAATCTACAAAATCGCTCTCTCTTTCAAGGTCGTCTTACTGTTCCGTCACTTCTGAGCTAACAAAGGGCCGTGGTGGCCGAGAGGTCAGACCTCTCGCCTTCCACCAAGGCGATCCGGGTTCGGTTCCGGGCAGGGTCGGTCCCCGGATTTTCGCAAGTGGGAATCGTGCCGGACGATGCCGCTGGTCGGCGGGTTTTCTCGGGGATCTCCCGTTTCCCCCGCCTATTCCTTCCGGGCTGCTCCATACTCACCTCATGTCACCCCTACCAGTGCTAAAGACCTCGATGTTAAGCGCTGACCAAAATTTCTCTCTCTCTCTCTCTGAGCCAACAACGCGCGGGTAGGCGGTGCGAAACTAGTCGCATGCATGGGAGGCGGTATATCACATCCGATCATGCTCTCTCAGCACCTGGCATTAAGGTTCTTATCTAGGTAGGCTGAATTGGTGAATGTGAGGTACAAAACCGTCGGTCGGCGTATGTAATGCATTATCGCCGCAACTGGCGCGCAGAGCTTTACTAATATTCATTTTCCTATGGGAAATTTAAGCGGTGAACGTAGTATGTTATTTGCGATATTTATGGTTCAAATTTCAGCGCCTATTTCTATTATTGTGTTTTTAAAATCCGGTCGGAATTTTCCTAGATACGGCAGTTTAAAAAAAAAAAACTATTTTTGGCCCCATTGAGGGTCTTAAAAATGGTGTTTCAAATAGGCGATCCTAATTTTTATACTCACAGAAACATTGATTGAAATGTGTTTTCTTTTCATAGCTGTACAAACGTAATTCGCGTTGAAATGTTTCTTTCAAATATGATTACGTGTAACTCGCTGCAATGCGTTTCAAGCGCTGGTAGATATGAACCTTAAGGGGCCTCCCTAGATAGGTTGCGTTTGTGTTTGTGTGTGTGTGAGGCAAGAGCGGTAAGAGTGCCACTATCCGACGTATGTATAGGCACTATTGCTAGACGTACGTTAATTTCTCAGATACATTCCAGATCAGGTTGAACGCCAATTATGTATACTTCATTGTCATGTCTGTGACTTGCTGGCGGCTGTTACGAAACGTCTTTGACTACTGCAAGCCAGTAGTAAATAAGGAAATAATGCGAAGTTCTATCGCTTGCTACCTGCTGGTACGGTTAGAAGCCAATAGATAATCGATTGTGGCCAGTGGGTGTATAGAACTGACAAGTCAAGGCTGCTGGCAGATGAATCCGCGAAATTGACGTACCTCTAACTATCGTTAGTGATGATGGTTTATCGCGGGAAAACTTTACTCTTTGCTGGCTTTCAACGTACCTTCAGCTTATGAAAATATTAATGGCTTTCGCTTGTACGAGAAGCTGTTGTCCTATTGGACTGAACCTGTCAGAACCCCGCTATGGTACAAGTTGATGCCTGTTATAAGCATGCAGACAGCTACGTTATGTAAGACGTACGCCACCCAATCGTACGTGTTGCAATTAACTACAGCGTTTTCAAGGCTATGTTGACACAAAATATTTTCGCGATGTATAGGGACTGGAAAATTTCGCGAATTCAATTATCTGTAGGTTAGAATCCATTGTACTATACATACTTAAGCCCCGTCTATTCGTTCACGGTCTGCTATTCCTAGGGACCCTTGATTTTCGCGAAAAGAATTTTACCCCACTTTGTTTCTGTGACTTACGTGCACATCTGCAGCTCTGCTTCGTAATCAGTGATTGGACGTCTTAGCTGTTACGTGTCTTGTGGATTTTCTGGCAAATCACAGACTTGTGACGTTGTAGTAACGTTATTGTGGTTGGCGAAGTGAACTGAAAGACATCACTTCACAAAGACACGCTGCCAAATAACCATGAAGTAGAACTGCAGATGTGTACGTAAGTCATTAAAACAAAATGGGGCAAAATTCTTTTCACGAAAATCAGGGGTCCCTAGCTATTCCTAGAGGTACGTAAATTTCGTAATTACATTCCAGGTCAGGTTGAACGCCAAAAATATATACTTCATAATCAAATGTGTGTGATTAGCTGGCGGCTGTCACGAAACGCATTTGACTACTGCAACCAGTAGTAAATAAGGAAATGATTCATATCGCTTGTAACGTTGTAAGCCAATGAATAATCGACTGTATCCAGAGCGTGTACAGTACTGAGCAATCTAGGCTACTGCCAGATGAATCCGCGAAATTGACGTACCTCTAGCTATTCCACTGAATAGCAGCTAGTTGGCAAATAGTCGGGGCTTGATAATGCATAGTACAATGGATTTTAGCCTGCGGGTTATTGAATTCGCGACATTTTCCAGTCCCTAGCGATATACCATCATTAGCGACACTGGAAAATAGCGAAAATATTTAACACAGTCTCCAATAAACTGTAGTATCTCAATCGTGACAAAACTGAACAGTTTTCTGGCAAATCACACACGCTCTGTGTTAAAACTGTTTAGTTATAATTGGGTCTGTTGAAGAGGGACACAGTACTTCATATAAACTATAGACAATATAGGAGCAACACCTTCAGTGTTATATATTGCAAGTTGGAGCCTAGCAAACAATCAAATTTTCCCACGATTTACCAGTGTCTCTAACCATCATCTCTAGTTATCACCTCTTCCCTAAGCCCCTCAGATGGCGTGCAGTGCTTAATACTATTGTCTTTTTTTCCTATGGGACTTTAAACGGTGACCACATAATTTTATTTATGGGCAGCGTAGTTCAAAGTTTGACGCTTGTTTGAATAGATATGTTTTTGGAATACGATTGTTAATATTCCAGATACGGCAGTCTGAAAAAGCCATTTTTGGCCGTTTTGAGGGTCCAGGTAATAATGTTTCTAATAAACGTTTCGAAATTTTTAAACTATAGTGACGTAGTGTGAAGTGTATGTTCTTTTCGTAGATATACACTTATAATGTGCGCTAAATAGTTTCGTCAAAAAGAGAATTGTCGTAACTCGCTGTAACGCATTTGAAGCATAGGAAGGAAGAACTCTTAAAAGGAGTTCACCTGGCGAAAATTCTTAAATGTTATATTTGTACCTGATAGTGTTAGTTTTATAGACGTTACTTGTGACTACATTTTTTCACATGTGAAACTATTTTAGCTCTCATAGACTTACCCTAGCGACATGTCAAAGTCAAGTTTTGCAAGTTACGGAAACACGCAAATAAGAAAAACCAACTGACTTACTCGAATGAAGAAACTTTACCATTAAATTAGATAATATGGGCCGTTAACTAAGATATTTAAAATCACACCATGAAATTCGTTTGTATTTTTAATAAAAGCAACGACAATTGCTTTCATTTATGGCATATTTTAAAAAATGCTAAGGGACGTCGCTGTGTGTTTTAAAAAATATTAGCACATGGCCCTCAATATCCTACTTCAGTGCAAATTATTTCATTCGAGTAAGTCAGTTTTTTCGTTATTTGTATGTTGCCGTATCTTGCAAATCTTGACTTTGGCATAGCCTACCCTTATGGAAAAACTATAAGAGCTACAATTTTTTTCACAATTTGAAAATGTAGTAACAATTACAGTCTGTAAACACTACGTCGTACAAATATAAAACTATGAAATTTTGCTATATGAACAACCTTAACAGGGAGTAGTCCCTGCCCCCGTAAATTTGTCTATTTTTTTCGATAACTTTTGTTTCGGTGGATTTATCAACATTTTAGACATGACAAGGCCACAGAATAATTAGGAATACAGAAGTAAAATAGCTGGTACTTCGGCGAACTCAGTCACACACGCCAGCAAAATGGCGTTCCTGGCCAGCAACATGGCGGAAATACTACCCGTCAATCAGTGTAAGGCGGCAGCGCTGCTAGCTGGCAGCCAGGCCAATAGGAAACCTGCCGTAATAGGCAGGAACCAAACAGACACGGCAATGGTATCAACAGATTCGGACAGCCAATAATCGGCCAAGTTCGCACGTATCAAACGAGTTGCCACGTCGTTTCACGTCTGTGTTACTATTTAGTCTGTGACAAGGCGTAGATAAACAGTTGTTAAATTTTCTGAAATAGTTGCAACCTTAATACCTTCATTAGTTCGTAAGGGAAAGCAGCTGATAGTAAAAAATTGCTTTATCTACGGGAACGACTGCAATTTGTCAAAAAAAAGTAAAAAAAAAGTAACAGAAACTTCGTCTTCAATTTTTTTATTTTTTATTTGTTCCACATATTTTTTTCATATTTACGACACAAAATGTGACTAATCTGGCTCTTATGAAATTTTTTTATCTCTCATAGTTTTCGCGTAATGGCTTATTAAAGTCATATTTTGCACGTTTCCGTTTTAAGGACTACACTAAAACCAACTGATATACCAAACTCAAAAAAATCACAGTGAATAAAAACATTACAGGCTACAATTTCATGCTAATAAAATTAAAAAATAAAAATTATTTGTATTTAAAAAAAAATATTGAATTTTTAAAATTTTTATATTCAGTTTCAGATTTTTTTTTAATTCGAATATTTTTATGAGCATGAAATTGTAGCTGGCAATGTCTTTATCCACTGTGATTTTTTTTTAGTTTGGTATATCAGTTGGTTTTAGTGTAGTCCTTAAAACGGAAACATTCGAAATATGACTTTAACAAGCCATTACGTGAAAACTATGAGAGATAAAAAATTCCATAAGAGCCAAATTAGTCACATTTTGGGTCTAAAATAAGAAAAAAATATCTGGTACAAATAAAAAATTAAAAAATTGTAATGAAAATTGTGGTAGCCGTGCCCTTATGATTACAAAAAGTGAAACAAAATAGAAACTATGCCGTGTCAAAGCGAAAAACATAAACAACATGTCTGTTCCCTTATTTCTGAGAAAATTCATAAATCCAAGCTGAGTAGGACTAACCCCCTTTAACGTACCTGCTGGAATTTTCCCATTAACCGAGTTAGTGTGTGAGTGGATAGTTCGTTTGTCGTCCCACGCGTGCTACTGACCGAGACGTGTACATGTCCCTGTCAGGCTAATTAATCCACAGACAACTCAGACTTGTGTGTAGTCATTGCTAACTACCTCATCTTTCTGGAACACATTCGCACGTCCCAACTACTCAGGGCGTGCAAAGGCTACCACAACGTTTTATGTTTCTTTATGGCCATGCTTCCGTGTTTCCACTGTTATTTACGGTAGTTAGTTACTGAGCTCACAGTACAACATTTTCAAAAATATGTTTGACAGTTTCGTTTAAAATAATTTTGCAGTGAAATTTATTTATTTTTCCAAGACCAGAAATTGTACGGTTCCGACTAATAACTAAATTAACAAAAAATATTTCTTAATTACATAATTAACTGAAGCCATAATATTTACTGTCTTAAAACATGTATCAACAAAATAAAAACAGTTTTAACTAACACTGCCAAACAGATTTTTTTATATCGGCTATCATGCTTAAAAAATAAAAATCCCAAAAACAGTACAAACAGTTGGACATGTCCTTAAAAGTGTAATTTTCATATTTAAATTTGGTTTTGTTGCGTTGCATTAAAATACATTTACTTTTCATTGTCATTGACTTTGTGTTTGTGTATAATAGTAAAGATTTTAAACTATAGTATTTAATTGGTGAATTAATAATTGCTGCTAATATTACTTGACTACAATTTTTACTGTTACAAGTAATTTAGCCAATTGTTCTTTAATGAGTTTTATAACTGTTGGGCTTAGTGGGAAGTAGTATAGTCGTTTTAGATATACGTATGTATTTTTTACAAAAATTCTTGTTTGAGTTTTATTTCTGAAAATTCGTTCTTGTCAGAGCATGAAATTGCTACTGATATCACAAACATTGTACGCTAGTTCTGTTATGGTATTTGAAACCGTTCCAAGGAATTAGTCAAATTCCATTCTGGACACAATGCTATACTAATATAAGCATTCCATCAAAACTAACTTTAAATAAACAGCATAGTTTTGCTATGTGCTTTATCGTAGTCAGGATTTTAATAACGGTTCTCATAAACTTTATTCCTAAAAAACTGAAAATTTTGAGATGATAGCTGTCCTTCCCCCATAAGTAATTTCCTCATCATTGATATGTAAGTGGGTTTCTAATGTTTCTTAAAGGCTGTTAAAATTATAACTAAGATCATTTAATTATTTACCTATTATTTCTTGATATAAATAGTATGCATTTTGAGGCCGCGGCTGTATATTAACCAGACTACTAACCTTCCACCACGACGATCCGGGCTCAACTAGACGGATCCCTACGAGAGCAAACTTTGTTTCTCACAACTAACTGTGACGTCAGAGGGCGTGTACCTCTAATCACCCACTGTACAAGCACGCCTGTATTGGTTGGCAGTGTATTATCAGGTCGGCGACTTGGGGGAATCAGTGAATCACTTTTAAAACACATAGCGCGGGAGTTGCCAAATCCGTCTTTAGTAGAAGGCCGCGGCCTTACATCTGGCAACCCTGCCAGGAAGGGTCATTTTAACACTTCTGTTAGCTCTCCAGGCAATGGCTTTGCCTGATTCGTTTTGTGCCCTACATATCGGCGAATCAGGGGAAGCCACAGCCGTTGGTGAGACAAAAGAAGTATTACCATGACCTTTCCTGGCAGGGTTGCCAAATCTAAGACGGCGACCTTCTACTAAAGACGGCTACGGAGTTGCGCAAAGTAACCCTAACTGTTTCGCACAGTAAATAATAAATTTCAATGGTATTTTTTAGGGCTTCTCTGGCCGGAGGGTAAATATCCTCTTAAAGGGCTGGGGGTGTGCTGAGGATGGGACAGGGAAGACTTACTCCGGTGAGGACATCAATAACCCCGGGGAGGGGGGATGGCGGCTACCGGAGGTTCCGGTGTCGAAGGCATATACCTACCACCTTCTCCCCTGCCCCTTATCTCGTGATAGTTAGGGAGGCTGTGCTTTCATCTCCGTCTCGCCTGGCCTACGTGAGTGGTTCGTGACTCGTCCTTTCTCTGTCTCCTATTGAAACATATGCATTCCACTGGTCGCTGTGTTGTTCTCATGTCGCTAGGATATCTCGCGTATCTGCCTGCATAGCACAGCGACCTCAGTTTGCCGACTCTTAAGAGGAGTCCTCGACTGGCGCTTGGTCAGCCTTGCGGCGTATCACGCGTATTCTTTCTTACGCGAAACCGCTTAACTTATTCATACTATGTTTATCTACGGAAATACCACACACCTGAAAATATTCTTCTATGTTTTCAACAATTCAGCTCGCTTGTTAGAAACATGATTTTCGGGCCTCTCAAAATGCCTAAAAACGGGTTTTGTAGACTGCCGTATCTACGAAAATATTACCTGAATTCGGAAAGTGCAAAGCGAGAGGCATGCGTTAGTATTTATTTTCATACTATTTAAAAATGAAACGTGGTGGTCCCCGCTAAAAGTCCCGTAGGAAAAGACTACAATGAAAACCGTGCACGCCAGTTTGGCGCGCTGCGAATAGAGGCGATATGCTTCTCGTCAAGCGTGGGACACTGGCTCTTATCGCTACGCTGTTCCCACGCGTCAAAGGTGGAAATTCGACACCGACGGACTCTTAAGAGAGAGCTTATCCTACAAGCGACTCTGCTATATGTGGCTTGCGATTAAGACCTCGCTCTTTAGTTGTGCAGTGGTTTCGAAAATATTTTTTAAACGCAAATTAATGCATATTTCAAAAATTCATTCTTACTGTTTTAAGACTTATATATCATCGTTTGTGTCTGAATTTTTCTGTTCCAATACACCAAACGGAATTTTTAGATTTTTGCCCCTGAAATATCACATATTTTGTCGTCAAAGTAAGACAATATCAAGCAAAATAATTTTTTTCGCTAGCAAACAGTGCATTATTTTTAAAAATTCTCTGTCTAAATTGTGTATCTGTAAACAGTCTCAATTTTTTCCAAAGCACGTGGTTAAAATATATTCGAGTTATTTGTAATTTTTTTAAATAAATTAAAGACCATGGCCTTAAGTGAGGACTTTCGAAGACCATCGTGTATAGAATAATAACTGAACAGTATTATTAGAATCAGTCATTTGAGAATCGACATAGCTTAATTTTCTTTCAAAATAAGTACAACGTGTAATAATTTTGTACAGAGGCAATAAATTAAATATGGTGTTTCTTCAATGAACTCGCAGTTCAGTTCTGTGCTACACTCGCTAGTAACGCGTAATGTGGTTAAACAATACGTGCATTAATGTCTGTACAATATTACAAAACCAACAACACATTTTGTCACAACACTGACATGTTCTTCCTCAAGTGGCTGGCTGATTCACTTATTGTTGAACTAAAACATTATTTTTACAGGTCGTTATTATCTACACTGTCCTGCTTAGGAAGAAAGAAGTAACTACGGCAACATCACAGTTGTTTAAAACGGAAGTTAAAGATATGTCTCAATCCCATCCATTAATTATTTCCGAATATGTTTGCAAGTTTGCAAACATGTTCTTAAAATCATTGGGCTGGGGAAACGGGAGATCCGTGAGAGAAGCCGCAGACCAGCGGTATCGTCCTGCACGATTCCCACATACGAAAATCCGGGGACCGACCGCACCGGGAATCGAACCCGGATCGTCTGGGTGGGAGGCAAGAGGTCTGACCCCTCAGCCACCGCGGCCCCAGCAAGTGATGAGATCTATAGTATAAGTAACGGGGCGTTTTCAAGCCGATGTTGACGCGAACATTTTGGTTCTATAGATATTAAAATTGTTCTTCCAGAATATCGACACGCAATTTTGCAACACCCTGTACATCCGTACGCATTCACGGCTCTGCGTTCCATGTTACCAGCCAAATATTTTAAAAAATAAATTATTTTTATATTAATACTCCTTAAAAATTTTAAGTATAACATTTTTTGTTTGAAAAATGTATGTAATGGCATTCCAAAGGGAAATATCATAATTTTATATTTGTATCACTCAGTGTTGATAGATTTGTAGATGTTACTTGGGAGTATACAATCCCCTTACAAAAAAATTTGCTCAAACAGTTTTCCCATAAGTACATTTCAAAGTCAAACCTTGTATGTTTTAGTTCATTCACCCCCCGAAAAAAACATCAACATAATGAAACGAAATAATTCACTGCAGAAGTACATTTTACTGACTGGGGCTTTACGTACATAAATACCGTAAACCGGGGTTACTTTGACATTGCTGGGTAACTTTGACAACTCAAAATTTTGGTTTTTATACTGTTTAGTGACGAAAGTTTCAAACGTTAGCTATAAGGATAAAAGGAGTTATTTAAAGTACTCGGCTCAGATTATGTGATTATTTACCAGATAACCAAGAACTAATATTTTGAATAGTCAAAGTAGCCACGAAAAAGAAAGAATTAAAGTTTTTGTCACCTTAAAATGTTTCTATGTGTGCTCCATTTGTAGCTCTGCAAATGTCCAGGCGACATTCTATCTCCATCCACGTATTCTGGAGCATTGTTGGCGTCACTGTCTCAATGGCCATGGTGATACGTTGACACAAATGCTGCAAATCTCGTATCTTCTCGGCATAAACAATGTTCTTGACATAGCCCCAAAAGAAGAAATCGAGTGGAGTCAGATCGGGACTTCTAGGTGGCCAAGGAATAGGGCCACCCCTTCCCATCCAACCATTTGGAAACCGCGTGTTCAGGACATTGCGCACGGCAAGGCTCCAATGCGGTAGTGTGCCATCTTGCTGGAATATCACGTTACTTCCAGTTTGTCGTTCAATATCCTCAATCTGAGGGAATACGTATAGCTGTAGCATGTCTAAATAAATGTTGCCGGTGATAGTTTTTTTGGCGAACACAAAAGGCCCTATAACTCGATCGTGCATCAAACCACACCACACATTAACATTAGGGGAGTCACGAACGTACTCGTTGATTGCATTCGGTTGTTGTAATCCCCAAATCCTGCAGTTGTGACGATTAACACAACCATTAACGTGAAAAGTTGCTTCATCACTGTAAAGCAACCGATTAGAAAAAGTGCCTTCAGTGTCCATTTCATTTAGCATGAAGACAGCGAATGTGAAACGTTTGGGCCGATCTTCTGGTTTAATTTCATGTCTCATTTGAATTTTGTAGGCATGTAATCTCAAACGTTTGCGAATAACATTTTTCACGGTAGTCTTTGGAATGCCAAGTTCCAAACTGCGGGGGGAAATTTACTTTTTAGCGTTGCGTACACACGATAACCTAAGCTGTTCAACCTTATCATCAGAAGTCCGTGGCCGCCCTGGTGACGTTTTCTTGTCAACATTACCTGTTTCACGGAAATTTTTTACCCAACGAGAAATAGCCGCCTGAATTTTCGTTGCACGGTCACTGGAGACTTGAACTCTGCAAACCACAGCACGCACTATGCCTTCTGCTGCACGGTCGCCATCTTACTGATACGTTGGGACAGATGCCGGGTGACGCGTTCGGGTGTTCGTTACTCCCAAGGTCACTGTGGGACTGTCGTACACCAATTAAAAAAACTTTCATCCTTCCCCGGCAGTTTGGTGGTAGAATCGTTTGAATACGGTAACCAGTCTCAAAACTATAGTACATTGAAATTGTATCATTCTTTTTCGATGATTCTGTACACTGAGAGATAATTTTTACGCCTGTTGTTTACGTATTTTCGGTTGCATGCTTAGCGTGTTATAGTCGTATATTGCAGTCTTACTTAGTGTGTATAGCACACTGAAAAAAAGAGGAAAAAAATGTACTTAAGTTTTCAGATTCTTTGCTCGCCTAGCAGTAAACTAAACTCACAAGAAACACGTGTAACGAACGGCATTATTGAGTACGGGAAAGGAGCCAGAACGAATTAAGGACGAAATGGTTGCGCTGTGCTGCGAGACACGCACCCTTGCGTTCTTAACTACTTGAGGCAAGTTCAGAAGACTGTGGACCGTCTAATTTGCCCACCTTCGGGCTCGTCTTACACTCTGTATGGGTGAAAGGGTAGGTGCGGTGTTTCTTGCCAGGGTAAGAGGGGTGGGTAATGGCCCAACTTTACCCCAATATTTCTCGTCCTTTAACACCCCTTGCCTCCTCCACCCCTCCCCGCACTAACCCTCCCCTCGCAGCCATTGTCATCGTCTCGGCGCCAGAACTTTGTATCGCCGGTCGCTATGCATCCTCAGCCGCCAATCCCTCCAGCTCCTTCCCGAGGAAGACGGCGGAGGGTGGAAATAAAACTAATGAAGAAGTTCCGAATGAATGCCGCAGTTAAATTACGCGCCATTTGCCCTGATAAATTCCTTGCGGACGTAAACTTTTCGCGGTGCGATAAATCTGCCGGCTTTGTCGCGTCGTAATTTGTACGTCTACCTTCTCTTCGCCCATACCTAAAACCGCGCGACGAGCATTATATTTCATTTTTCATTTTCGTCTTGCGTCGGGCCCGCGTGAAACTTTATTTTTTTTGTCGCAGCTTGCGTTTTTAACTCCCCGTGGTGGGGGTTATATACGTGTATATAAAATTTTTTACCAAAGAGAACAGAAGGGGGAATGGGGTTGCGTGTAAATAAACGCGAACTAGGGGATATCACAGCTCACAAATCATGCCGGAATTAGGCGCCGAAACATCTGCACGAAACAACGCAACGGCTTCAATACGTTTAAAAACAAAACAAAACAAAAAAAAAAAAAAAACACCCCATCGCTCGCTAGGCGAAATGAATATGTGACATTTACCGAATGTTTTTGTCATTTCTCATAGCTTTGTGCAGTAGCACACATGCTCTTTTATTTACATGTATTTTCTGAACTCGCGAGGAAAAAATCCCATTATTGAGAAACGGAAAAAAAAAATATTTATATGAATGTGTTGCCAATATTCGCAGTGCTTTCCGATAACGTGCACTGAACATGTGCTTGTTATCAATATTTGTCTCCTAACGAACGAAAATAATTATTTAAAGTCTTAAACAGCAATTATTAAAAGTATTTTGATTTTGAGTGTTCATCGCGGTTTGATTGTTTTAATAAGTTATGTTTTGGAAACAACAAACTTTGGCGTTTGTCGAAGGATCATAACTGAAATAAATAGTCAATTGTGTATTCTTATCTGAAAAGTACTAGACTGGGGTATGTAGGAGATCGGGATGTATGTAACGTCTCGTGTCCAGGCGCTATGCAAATTACTGTCGCCAACGATACTAGTGGTAATTAATAGGGTTTTTGAACGAGGACATTTTCCAAACAAAATTAATTTTCACGGAATTAAGATAATAGATTTATAAATATCATTAAATAACACTCCAAAATTAATTTTAAGAAAATATAAGTGCCACTTGTAACTCTAGTGGCACCGTAATTACTTCATGGGTTACAAGAATGTCTCCATACGAAATTTAAAATGTAAACACAGTGTATTTAATAATTTCAAAATATTTTAGCAACGAGCAGAAATAGTCCTGATTATAATGAACATAAAAAAATGCAAATCAACATGAAACTCGACTGTGTTATTTTATCAATTCAGAACTTACTCATTACATACAGAACTTTACATAGTTGAATGCCTCCCAAATATATGTAAAGTCTGTGATGATTCCCACCATGTATGTATGATATGAAGAAGTATGACTGAGTCTCCGGAGGCTGGCTGGGAGAGAGGTGTGTAGAGGGATATTTAACCCCGCCCCGGCCATCTTTTCTTTTCTCTCCACACTAACTCCCGGTAAAAGTAGTGTGGCGGAAGGTTACACTTTTTTGTAGCTGTGTTTGTGGATGGATAAATTTAGTGCCTGCCCAGAGAAGGATATTTGGAGTGGTCCTCGCGTTTTGGATGAGACTGTGATTATTGGAATGAGAAGGGGTCTTTAAGGGATTGTATGCAGTTAAAATATAACTGTTTATTACGTTTTGGGTCAGCCCTTCAACATCATTCCGAAAACCTATCGTGTATAGATATACGGATGTTAAAATTCTTTTTCATATCGAAATGTGAGTATTTTTATTTAGTTGAATATATATCTCTGAACTTTATTTAAATAATAGTTATAAAATATTTTCTATTTTTGTAGATTTTGTGGTTTCAAATCCTTGATGTTTTCTGAAAAACGATTCTAATTGTTAGCTCGCTAAATAAAGAACTAGTACTTCGTAGACGTACGTTCAGTAATAAAATATCCAATCGGAAAAAGGTCCCATTTAATTATGTTGGTTGATTCCGAATTTTCCGTCTTTCGCCCAACATATCACATTACCATTCCCTTAAGGGCTTGGCTAGAGTTTCTACATTTTTGACTATAGTTAATATTTTTTAAGCTCAAATGTGATTCGATATCGCAAAATCGCATTGTAACTTTGTTAAATTAGATTCTAGTCAGGTACTCTGATTTTTTTCGAGACAAAATACAGCATGACGGGTGCTAATTAGTTAACCCTTTCAGTGACGAGAGCCGAAATATCGGCTTTCATTGCCCGTGAGAAATATTGCCAGAGGCCAATATATCAGCTCTGTATTTATTAAAATATAATATACAGTATTTTAAAATTAATTTTTCTACGAAAAATCATGTTTACTATTGCAATGGATTAAGGGAATCTTTAATTACCAGTAGAAATGTTTTCCAACATGATTACTTTCATTCGTATCGAGTAATTTAAATTTCAATAAATAATTGTAAATTTATGAAAAATATGATGGCATTTTTTGCATATGTACCTCGAAGAAAGCCGGCACTAAAAGGGTTAATTAACAAAATTTACGTTGAATTGATAAATAAGCTAAAATATTTATTAATTTTGTCTCGAAATATTGCATTGTACAGTAAAACGAATTTGTAACAAAGTTACGGAACAATTTTACGTTTTCGACTCTCTTCTGGGTTTAGAAAATTAATTCTCTCGAAAGCCGAGAAACTTGGGCCAATCCATTCCCGAAAGATGAAAGACTCGAGATAGGAATGGCAAATGGTGACATGGGGGTTTGTTGCAGGGCCGCATTAGACAGATACTTCTTGTAGACGCTTTTTCGTGGCTCGTTCCCGTGACAATCCATGACTAGATGTGATGGTTTACCGCGGGAAAACATGACTGTTTACTGGCTTTCAATGCACGTTCAGCTTACCTGATGATTACTGGCTTTAGCTTGTACGTGGAGTTGTTACGTTATTTGACTGAGCCAATAATAATCCTGATATTGTAATATTTGATGTCTGTTATTGGTCTGCAGACAGCTACGTCGTGTCAGAAGTGTATCACCGAATCGTTAGGGACCCTGGTTTTTCGCGAAAGAATTTTGTCACACTTTGTTTCAGTGTCTTACGTGCACATCTGCAGTTCTGCTTCGTGGTCAGTGATTGGATAGTTTAACTCTTTCGAGCCTTGGTATTCTACCGGCAAATCACAGCCGTGTGGTTTTGCAGAGACTTTATTGTAACTGGCTCAGACAAATGATATACGGCTCTTCATAAATACACACTCTTAATCTGGATTAGTGAATATTCATTGATTCACACTGATGGCTGGAGCAGTTTCAACAATTTGAATCAGTTAATACAGCCACATTTTAAATTAGTGAATATTTACTGATTTCCTGTAAGGGTGCCAACATCTCACAAGTGAATCAGTGAATATTCACAGTTTTTTCCAGTGGTTTTCAAATAACAATTTTCACTTACCGAATCAGTGAAAAATTACTGAAAAATTTGTGGGCATTCACTAATTAACTTGTGGAATGTTGGCACTCTTTATCGGAATCAGTGAATAGTCTCCGATTTCGCAGTGGCTTCTCACTGATTCAATTTGTTAAAACTGCTCCAGACATGAAGCAGATTTGCAGATGTGCACGTAAGGCACTGAAACAAAAGTGGGGCAAAATTCTTATCGCGAAAAACCAGGGTCCCTACGAATCGTATATGTCGCAAGAAACTACAGCATTTTCGAAAGTATGTCGGCACAAAAACATTTTCGCGATATTTCATCATACCTACCCATGACACCTCCCCACGTCCCCTGCTCCCATATCACTCACAGTTCGCAATCCAAACCTCTCTGGATCTGCTGACGCTTATGTTGCTTTTCCCGCAACTAAAATATGATGCGACGCTACGTTTTGTAAACCAGGTTATATGTGCAGCTCGTCGCGTAAATTTCAAGTTAATTGAAACAGCGTTAAAAGTAAAAAAACAGTGGTAACGGAATTAATGGTCCGTGCACAATTTTTGGCGCAGAATCGACTAGCGGAATATCGCTGTCACAAATTTATTGGGTGTGAAAATTAATCTCTTTATTCGTTTAGCAGTGACACAATTGACCATGCCATCCGTACGATAATCAATAAATAATATTACCGAACTATAAATTTAAGAATAATGAATAGACCTACGTGTATTAAAATAGTTTTTAACTTATTAAAGCGGAATATCAATTATACGGATACAAGCCAGCTTCAGGTATTGTAGGGATGAATATTGCTATTGAGACCTTTCGGGACGGAGATTATACTGTTTCTAAAATTCTACTATTTTTTCCACATCAGAAAATACACAGTTTCGAGAAAAATAGCACTGAATAAAATATAAAATATATTATCTTTATTGACTCGGAAATGGACCCGTGGAGTGTTACTTGGCCGTGGCCAGGTAAAATAAAAGGGGGAGGGGGCGTTTGTATGGAATTGCCTCTCACCCTTCCGTAACGATAACTTTGAAATAATAAAACAGGCAACAGCTTAAGCAGAAGTTCCAAAAAAAACCTAAAAAAATAATAATAATTCGAAAGGGTTTTCTATATTCGTAAAACTCTTTACAGGTCGTTCGGGATAAAGTGAGCATTAAATATTCCATCTTTGAAAAATGCCACTAGCTGTTACTATATATAACTCAACGTTAACTGTAGTTGCCATTCTGCTTGTATGGTTGGCAGCGAAATTACGCAATATAGTTCCGTGTATATCCCTATTTAAATACAACAGAATATAAACAAAATCAACTGAAACCGACATGATTGTAATTTATGTCATTATTAAACATTTTTTGTTAAACTGTATCGATTCATACCGACTGCACAATTTATCTTACACGCGCAAACATTAAGTGACGTGTCCAAAGAGGTTAGACATTTCCCTTCGTTAGCCGTTACGAGCGGAAAGATACGAATTGGCTGACAATAGAATATTAGTAGAGCCCCGGAAATTTCGCGGATTCAACTGAGGAGAGGTTAGATTTCTAAGTCATGTACATCTTGGAAACTATTTCGATCGGGTCATTGTTTAATAAACGTGACCTTGCGGACTCCGAACCAATGGCGGACATGCGTAAAAACGCTCACGGACTCCTGCGCTACATCGTCAAATGTTCAAATGCTCACTCACTGGA
>PNEQ01024566.1:0-51477 GCA_003012365.1 Medauroidea extradentata | reverse complement strand
ATATTAGCAAGGCTTTTTGAGTGCTCCCGAACTACTTACACTATAGAGTATCGTACTAAAATTTTACACTTGTCTGAGCGAGGCCAGAAGACCAATAGTTTCCTGCCGGCAATCTGTCTTCCCACAACCCACAATATTTACTGAATGTCAAATATTAGCATCCAGATAAGTGGCCGCAGTTATAACTCACCGCATTCGAATTTCAGAAATACCAGTGTAATATTCCCCGCGTGGGGCCTTCCTGAGTTCGGATTCTAGTGATTTATAATAAAAGTTCCAAACGAAATTTACGATTGTTTTTCTGCATTGTATGCCTCTAAATTTAGCCTTACAGGCAACATGTTTGCTCACAAAGTTAGCACAAATTGTTTTGTATGATTACTCAAATAAATTTTCTTAATTATCGTTACAATTCTTAAAATAGCAATCAGTTTTTATCGTAAATTAATGTCAAATTCTCTATTAAGTGAGTTCAGTTGTACTGTTCTTCCCTATAAATTCATTTTAGTTTATAAAATTATAGTAATTTCCAGGTGGTAATGTGAGGAATTTAAAAAAACTGGAGTAGTCGAAATTACAAAGAATTTTTAAAATCAATAATAAGATTTCAATGTTATTAAAAGGCATATATATTATTGTATTTTTTTTTTACAAATTTATAACTTGTTCTGTATTTGTGAACTGGTCGCTTCGCTTAACGATTATTTTAAACACCAGTCTTCATTTGTAGAAATAAGTTTGACTGAAGTCTATTACATGGTTCTCCAGTTTTTTTATTGTAACTGATATTTTAAAATTGTTAAAAATAGTGAAATATCAAACGTTTTTAGTGAAAGCGACGGAAAAATCAGATAACAAAGAAATTTCTTCATAACGTTGCTTATAATTTAAGATAAATACTTTTAACTGACATTTAGCATTGTATTTTACTCGTTTTACTGACAATGTCTGCTACACTATTTAACGAAATCGATTTATATTTCTTACGGTTGAAGTTAATTCGCATTAATTTTGTCGTATACATAATGAATGGTGTGTCTTATGGTTGAAAAATTATGTGTTTTACGTGACGAACACGCAAAGATTTATATGAACAAGAGGACAACTGAACTTACAACAAAGTACTAATTTAAAACAAACAAGAATGAAAAGAAAGAGAAACTTAGAATAACTGAGTTTACCGCAACAGTTAAACACAAAATAAACTTAATATACCAACACAGAATGGCGAGAAAGAAGAGAAAATTATAGGAGTTCCAAGTAAGATTTCTGTTCTCTATAACACAACGACAAATCAGACAGACGCTTATTTCTGTTGAACGACCGGATCTTCCAACAGTACCGCAATGGAAACTTAGCTATTGGTCTTACCTTCCAGTAGACGTTTATGACGCGAACTATAAATTAATTATTAGGTCGTTTTTATAAAATAATCGAAGTGATCAATATTCATAACTTTTATGAAAATTTCATAACTCCTTATACGTCTACGGAAAGATAAACACAATAGCTGTGTTTACATTGTAGCTCTTTTGGGAATATCAGTCGTGAAACAAAATTTGGCAAGAAAATCTTACAAATCTTTACGAAGGTGGAGCGGGTGACACAAGGCATTATTTAAGCAGCTAGGCGCCCTAGGCCCTTCAGTCTAAGCGCCTCCGCCACCTCAGCTTTTCTTTCTTTCTTATCAACTAGCATCCTTTCCCCGTTTTCAGCACCACAATATATAAATTACTCTACTGCTCCGTCCTCTCGCTGTGTATAATAACAGTAATAACACAGCCCTTTAGCTTAACTGTAGCATAGTTATTTGAAAACAATTAGATGAATTTGCCATATAACAGATAGAAAAACTAAGAGAGACAGCATAAGTCAACAGTTCCAAATGTAAAGCTAATGAAACATTTGTACTCGTCGCCACATCAGTACTTTTAAAAATAGTGATGGAAAGTGTAAATATCAAGTTTAGCTACTAATCGTGTACCGGCCAAATTGTTGTTAGACATATACTGTTGTTTACTGATGAAAAATGTTTCTAGTGACATTGTAAGTAGTCCTACGTAAAAAAAATTTTGTTTGGATAGGTTTGTTTAGGTAGGTTTAGGTTGGGTTGTTAGGTTAGTTTAAGTAAGATTAGGTTAAGTTAAGTAACCTAACCTGACCTTACCTAACATTAGGTTAGGTAAAGTTAGGTTACCTAACCTAAACTAGCCTAAAAACCTAATCTAACAAAAAATTATTTTTACGTAGGACTACTTAGAATTTCACTAGAAACATTTTTCATCAGTAAACTATATGTCTAAAATCAATGGTTTGGCCGGTACACGATGAGTAGCTAAACTTGATATTTACCATGGAAAGTTCTCCTCGCTAGAAGTGCACCGTTGTGAAAGTTGCGCCCTAGCCCGGGCCTAGTGGTAAATCCGGCCCTGGGGAGACAGAATCTGTGTTTGCAGGGTTCCTGAGACCGAGCGCAGAGGCGAACACGCTGAGCAACTTCGGGCTGCTGGACCAGATCGCAGCGTTGCAGTGGGTCCAAGACAACATAGAGCAGTTCGGCGGAGACCCACGGCTCGTCACCTTGATGGGTCATGGGACTGGAGCTGCGTGCGTCAACTTCCTGCTCGTGTCTCCTGTCTGCTCGCGTAGGTTCATGGGGTACTCACACTAAAATCTTTGATTTAACTTACCTTTACTTTATTAATTATTTTCTAACGCCCGCGGCTTTGTTCACGTGGTTTTCAATATAATACATTTTCGAGTCGTGCAGAATTTCAGTCCAAGTGCTACAAATTATCAAATACGTACTTTAAATTTCAATATATGTACAATACCTAATTTTTTCCAGACAAATTTTAATGGATTTTAAAAAAGTTTATATAAATCTGAAAATATTAAACGTGATAAATAACGCTGACTTTTTTAATTCTCCAAATAAAAATTCTGAAAAAAAAAAATAAAAAAAAATGGGCAGAATGAAGTTAAGGGTCATTAATACTAGCCGTTTTAGAAATATTTAGCAAAAGAAAAATTTCTCACAAAAATGTCTCAGTACCTTGTTCATTCCGCTGCCGGTTATGCTCCTCTCCCCGTCTTTTACGTACGTAGCCATATAAATATTTCGTAATATATCAAGTTGGGCAAAGAGTATATCGTAACACTTATTTTAAGGTCAAATTTGTTTACATATAATTACTCTTATCATCACAAAATAGAGATTTGCTTGTTTTTTTTTTTTAATTTTCGCACCATAAAAATAAAAATGGCTGACTGCTCACTTAGTTTGATGTTAAACTATTATTTTTATTACTGCTGCATATGCGATAAGCACTTAATTTTAAAATGTAATAATATAAATTTGTTCAAAATGGACAAACATAAAATAAATATACATAGGAAACGACCCTTGAGATTATTCCTAAGGCAAATCTTTCGTATTTTAAATATAAATTGTAATTTTGTTACTCCACAATATAATTCAATAAATTTAAGAAAGCAAAACAATAAAAAGTAACTTCAAACTGTATTATCACCCTAATCGTGAAATTTCTATTTCGTAAATGTTAAAAAATCTTCTTTGCAAATCAAGCTAAGTACAGTCCTTAAAGTCAATGGAGTCACACGACGAAAATTACATTGAAACTAGGCACTTGCTTCGTCTGTAATCCACGTTCTGCATTTGGCTAATTTTGTTAAATTGTCTTCGTAAAACTAAATATGAAACCGTAAATAATATATTACTTACGCTCGCAACAAATATCTGAAACTACGTATCAGTAACCGTGAAAAAATGCCTAGAACTTTATAAAAAAACGTAACCAAGCATTGTTAAAAATTAATTAAAAATAGAACAATAAACATCCAAAATTCTGTAATAATGTATGTGAAAACTAATTCGCCAGTGATTGGACATCTTGAAACACGTTTATTTAATTTATTGTTCTAGGTATAGTAAAATTCATTACGCGGAAAATATTTTTGTGAACAATTTTTTAACATCAGACCAACTCGGCCAAATAAAATTTTCCGAACTTACACACGTAGGCCTAAGAAATAAATATAGTATAACTTAGGCCTTTGCATAAAAATTAATATTTGTTTGTTCGTCTTCATTGTGTTCCTGTACCATTCATCAAATAAACTGTGAAAATTTGGCGGGTTACTTTACATGAGCCCGCAAAGGTTTTTGCCAAAAATAATTAGATTATAGTTGTTATGCAGTAGGGAAGGGCGAGAGAAATACCGGTTAAGGGGCAGAATTACATAATTTAATGAAAATATAGAAAAAAACATTACAACGCATACTGTGACTGGTTGTCACCTATAGTAATAAGATAATAACAAGTACGGATGTGGTTCGGTTAAAATGAAAATAACTATTTTATATTTTAAAAAATGTGAACACGAAAAATTTTAATTACTTTAAAAGTGAGTACATTTCATAAATGTAATAAGAAGTTTAAAGCTGTACCTCACTACAGAGTCCTTCGTTTTGACTTATATTTTTTTTGTACATGACTCACTTTTTACTATGAATAGAAAAGTAGAAAAATGAAATTATTTACTTAGTTCCGTCATTATGTAAAAGCAGTACCATAATTTGTTAGATAAAGTGGTTACTTTGTCCATTTTCGGGGTTACTTTGACAAAAAAATGCTAGTTTTAGAGCCATGTGGTAAATAAGTAGGTAATTGGAACATAGTATTTGAAATAATTTATTTTTAACATGTAGTTAACCTTCAGATATTTCTTTGCAAACCGACATAAATATCAAAATTTTGGGTGGGACAAAGTTACCCCACAAGGTCAAAGTAACTCCGGTTTACGGTAATTAAAAGTTAAGGATTACAAAATTAAACGTATTCGGTGCAAACGTTTGTTTCTCCACTGCCGTATAGCGTTATAAAACTGAAGTGAAACTGCAGTAAACTCATCATAAGTTGAGAGCGTGATAAATCGTGGAAATATTTAGTACCAAGACAGTGTCCAAAGCACTCTATCATGCTGCGACTCAATATGACTGACCAAGCGAGGTGGCGCAACGATAACACGTTGGAGTTGCATTCAAGAGGACCCGTGTTCGATCCCTAGCTCCGGCCATCCTGATTTCGCTTTTTCCATGGTTTCCCAAAATACTTCCAGGCGAATGCTTCGATGGATCCCTAGCATAGGCCATGGCCGACTCCTCTCCTAGCTCCTGTCATTTTATCACTTGCGTGTCACCGTGTTTAATTACATCGCTGTCGACAAGACGTTAAACCAATTTACTGACTTACCACGCATTATTAAACGATATTACTCGAGACTGCATTGAAAGAAAAATTTCGCAGGATGTCTTCCCTGTAAAATAATTTTGGAGTAACTACACAATATCTCTGTGGCTGCCATAATATTTTAGTGGTGTTCATAATGTTTTAGTGGTGTCAGCAAAATGCTTTTGTAGTAGCCACAAAATAATTTTGAGGTGGTCACAATATTTTAGTGGAGTAAACAAGATTTTTTTTGTGACCACAAAATAAATTTTGCGCGATAAATACCGACAAAATACTTTGTAGCTGTTACAAAATAATTTATTCCGAGTGTGTTAAAATGATTACAGGAGAGTAACACACTATCAGTATCAACGTACCAGAATAGTTCATTGGCTCAGTTAAGTGTGTAAAACTCAATTAACAAAATGAGAATACGAGACGCGTAGACACAATATTAAAATCTAACAAACAGTAGGCTAAATATTTCCAGCCATTAATCACTTTCCTTAATTAAAAGGAATACTGACACTTGGCAACACTGTGTTTCGAGTGTAGTTTGCGTGTAAGTGTATCGTCAGATTGTAATTTGTTCGGGTTCCTTTATGGAGCATAACGTAAGATTATAATTAGCTTGTGTTACGTTATTGTGTTGTGTTATCAATGCAGAGCTTAACTTAGGATCTGTTATTACGTAGTCTGTACCCGTGATGTCGGATTTACACTGAGAGATGTAACAAGGGTAGGGGGTTGGGGGTTGGTCACAAACTTATCCTCCTCCTTTTGGCAGGGAACTTTTGAGAAAAAAATAACAAGCAAAAATTTTAGAGGAAGTTTCTAACTAACAACCTAAAAAGCGATTAACTGATTTGTAGAACATTTTACTTACAACATATAGAAGTTAGTAAATTGATGAAATAGAGACCACTATTACTTTTACACTGACAGGACGTCGGCCTTGTGCTGGCTGTTTGTTATGTAAAGTTAACACAAGTATTATCATATTTTTATATTTCAATAATATGTGATTCTAAAAACTTAGTACTAAGTATTTAATTATGTTATCTCAAAATATTTTAGCAAAATTACATATTACCAAACGTGAGTTATAAATTACTGTAAGAATTAGTCTTATTAAATATAAGGCGCTTATGAAAATTCACAAGAATAAGGTAGGTCAGCCAAATTTTCCAGTATTTTGGAGTTTGAAATTTTACCCCGGTTAAGTTTACCCGTGTTCGAATTTTCAACTGATTTTTACTCGGCCGACTACTAAAACTAATATTACATTTGATTATAAATGTAATACACGTAAAGAATGCACTGCGGATGTAGTATTCGGCAACATATTTATCATGAAGAAAGTATGAGGTTATTTATATTCCCGTCATTTTAAAACTTTGAATAGGATTGTAGGTGATTATCAAATCCGTGAAGTTGTCAATATCTGGTCACGTAACTAAGATAACCTATTAAAATTTATTGTATTGTGGACATACACCATTGCTCATGTTTTGCTGATCAAAACTTGTGTTGGATGACAAAGTGCGAAAAACACACGAAACAAACAGAAAAAAGCAATCCCAGAGGAATTCTGTCTGAGCTTTATCACTTTTTATGTATATTAGACAGCAAGAATTCTAAAGATAGAATTCAGCCCAAAAAACAACAACGCAACGCCCAGACACAAAAGACACGCACAAAGAGAACCAGATTCCCAATACGAAAAAAAGATGAAGGCAGCAAACAATAAACAGTGAGCAGTGGACAACAACCAAAAGACACTGTTCCACTGGTAACTGTCTTTTTTACTTCTTCCTACTTTTTTATATTGGGAATCTGGTTTACTTTGTTCCTGTATTTTGAGTCTGAGTGTCGCATTGTTTTTTGACTGAATTCTATCTTTACAACTTTTGCTGTCTAATATGTATACATAAATATAAAGTAATAAAATCCAACAGAATTCCTCTGGGATTTCTTTTTTCTGTTCGTGTGGTGTTTTACGTCCTTTTCTGTATTTTTTACACTTTGCTATTAAACACAAGTTTCTGTTAGCAAGATATGTGCAATGGCGTATGGCCACAATCCAAAAAAGTCTAATCGTAAACTCCCAGTGCAACTAATTTTTCAAATTAAGGTAACATACCCTATTCCAGCGAGTGAATTTCCGTGAGCACCTAAAGATGGCGCTGTTGTCGGCTGTGGCGGTTTGGGTGAGTCGGGTGCGGACGCGTGCAGAATTCTTCCAGAGAGCCATCATGATGAGCGGCTCGGCGCTGAGCGACTGGGCGCTCACCACCAACCCCTTACAGACGACGGCGCAGGTGGCTCAGGTGCTCAACTGCCCGCTCGCTGAGAAAGAGATGACGCTGTGCCTGCGACGCAAGAGACTCTCCGAGATCATGGCTGTGCGTGTCGAAGCCCGGCCCTTCCAGACTCCCTTCGGCCCCATCGTCGACGGCAGGGTCGTCGTCAACGACCCCGAGAAGCTCATGAGTGACTTCCCGGACCAGTTCAGCAAGTGAGTGGGTAGTCTGAGTGAGGTTAATTCTGCCACAGGTTGGAAAGTGAGTGAGTGAGAGATTTTCATCAGAGCTTAAGAGTGCGCGGTAGATAAATAATCGCTGAAATCATCAATTGATTTCTACGCTTGTTTCGAAGCCAATATGGATAAAATACTGAATGACAATTCGAGATATTGGTATTTGCCAACTTTATGTGTAAATATTTATCCAGAATTACTAATTCGTTACGCGAAATCTCTTGCGCCGCAGTAAAATGCATGAGGTTCCGGCGTCAAAGATTGTGCCTCAGAAGTTCCTAACACTGGAAACAATTTTGTTTAATTTTATCAAATTGGCTTCAAGAAACCTACAGTTATAGATTACTGATTTTAGCGTTGAATTATGTACCACGCACTCTTAAGAAGAGTCCTCGACTGGCGCATGGACGGCGTTTCAACGTGTCACGAGTATTTTTTTTTACGCGGAACCGCTAAATTTCATATTATGTTAAAGAACACACACTTGAAATAATGCTATGCTACTGTGTTTTCAAAAATTCGGCACGCTTGTTAGGAACATGATTTTCGGGCCTCTCAAATGGCTAAGTACGGCTTATTTGGGCTGTTGTAACTCCAAAAAATATTTTCTGAATTCGAAAAGTGCAAAGCGAGAGGCATGCGTTTGTCTTTATTCAAAAATACAATGTTATGGCCACCGCTTAAAAAGACCACAACGACAACCTTGAACGTCAGTTTGGCTCGCTGCGAATAGAGGCGATATGCTTCTCGTCAAGCGTGGGACACTGGCTCTTATCGCTACGCTGTTCCCACGCGTCAAAGGCGGAAATTCGACACCGGCGAAGACTCCTCTTAACATCGAGGTCTTCAGCGCTGGTGATAGGTAACATGAGGGGAGTGTGGAGCAGTGCCGGAATGAGAGGGCGGGGGAAACGGGAAATCCCCGAGAAAACCCGCCGACCAACGACATCGTCCGACACGATTCCCACGTGCGGAAATACGGGAACCGACCCCGCCGGGAATCGAACCCTGATCGTCTTGGTGGGAGGCGATTGGTCTGACCACCGCGACCCCAAGGCTATAAAGAAAATGTGTTTTCTTGCTATCGCTAAGGGACCAGAAAAATATGAAACCGTAGTAAAATGAAATTTAAATATGCTTGGAGATGACAAATGTGATTTACCTTATTTTTATAGTGAAAAGAAACAAATTTCTGGTTTTAAATGATCAACTTAATGTAACGTAAAATTCAGGAAAGCTCTGTGATTGGTCAGTTTGTACCCATCACCGATACCAGCGCTCAAGCGGCAGAAATTTTCCCTGTGACAAACTTTTAACTTTGATATTTCTAGTCTGCAGTAGAATTAACCTTACCCTGAGGAACCACCATTTTGTAACCAGATATTAGAGAAACATACTGATGTAGCTTAACGTATGCCTTACGGCGAAGGGTTTGAAGATTTGAAACGGAAAGGGAAGGAGCACCATATTGGTAACTAAAAAATGTAGTTTATTACCATAGCAACGTGTATAACGCAACTGTGGGGTGACCTACCATAACTCCGTTTGTCAATACATATACAGGAACAGATAAGGTTAACTCTACTTCATGTTAGGAATGTAAATGAATTTATTATTGACGAGTTTGCCGAGGAAAAATTTCTGCCGCCAGTTGCGCTGTTGTCGATAAAGGATGTTACGAACTTTGCCGAGGTCGGTATTGAGGATTCACGAATGTGACTGCAATAAATCGTTGTGTATACGATCTTGTGATACAAAAGAAGAACAGTCTCACGAAAGACGTTAATCTACATTCGTGAATCCTCGGTACCGACATCGGCAATGTTCGTAGCCCCCCTCCTGATAGAGTGAAACTAGCGGCAGAATTTTTTCCTTGCCAAACTAATAACACTAAGTTTCCTTACTTGTAGTATAATTAACCTCATAACAGCTAAAAGCACTTCGAAACAGTTCCGCCATATTCTAACAGAATAAATAAATCTTTGAAAGAACTGTGCAATGGGAGTACATGATTGTATTTAGTTGCTTGTCTATACTCAATTACAAAGTGAATTGTTTGTTTAGTTTTCTTTGACAGTCATTCACTTCGCAATGGAGTATGTCCAATCAACTTAATACGACCATAATAAATAAAGTGGGCTTGGCCTCAGTACATTCTGCTAATACGCCGTCTGCACTTTTCTCTCGTCTCTGATAGTAGTACAGGCTGCATTTTCACAAATTGTCAGAGAGAGAAATAATCCACTAGTTCGGTGACCTGAATATTATAATCCACTTTCCTATGCATACCACTGCCACAGAATAAATAAGTATTAACAGAAGTTACAGTGCTTAGTTTTTATACGTCTATTTTTCTCTTTGGAATGTCATCGTTTCGGAGTTCGTGGACGTTTTGCTATATTGAAGTTAACTATTCTCCGTTCACTCTAAGTTGAGTTCTGAGGTAAACAAATAAAGTAATATCATTACACTTCGCTAGCTTCTAATTGGTTCAATTTGTGCGTCGCGCCGACGTACTATTTCCAACCGACAAAAGTGTGTACAGTCGGCATCATAGGAAACAACAACGCCGTATATATAAAAACAATATTGCGTGAAAATTTCGTACGTGTTGTCGACATAGGGATACAAAAATTACACAAAAACTTGATAAAAATATTGACATCATGTGTAATTACTGTATATTTCAAAATTTAATAGCAATCGTCAAGTCATGACTAACGATTGTATTCAAATATTCCGGTATTAACGTAACGAAAATTTGGTACTACATGCAGAAAAAAAGTTGTCAACAAGATGAGTGATTACACCTACTGTAAAGTCCTCCTGGATTATTCCGTACTTCGTTTTGAAAAAATTACATTTTATAAATCACCAAACAATCTGTCGATAATTCACGACACATATTATTTTTATATACATAGAAGATTGCTATGCGAAATTTTTATTCTTGCCTTATAAACATCACCACAGTTTGTTCAGTAATGAAGACATATATCAACGTTTCGAAAATCATGCAAGACATTTTCACTGTTCACGTCCAGCATCACATAACCTAATCTGCAAGCGACGTAAATATAAACCAACGCGAGGACGGAACAAAATAGAACAAGGAACTTTGGCTCGGACCACGCGGCCGTGGATCGGACGAACTGGAACGGAAAATGGACGAACGAAAGAAAACATTCGCAGTAGCCATAACATTGACGCGTTAACGTCCAAAAATACTTTGAAAAAATAAAACATTATATCTGATTGTGATATTTCTGACTTATTTTTACTGTGGTAATTTTTACTGAACTAAACTTTTGGTATCTTCAGAGTATCGTACGTCTCTAAATACTGGCAAGTGTACCAAGAAACTCGTACGTTTAGCAGTGCGTCAGTCGTTAAATAACTCGTGAACCAACTGTACGGACGTGTCGTCCGCTAACTATAATTAAAGTAATAAACATATAGCATCGTAGATTGTGTTTGTAACGTCTGTATATTTTAGATATTTGTTAATAGAAATCTCTCATTAAGTGATGGAGTGGTAAACTTATATGTACACGACAGATAACAAAGATCTAATTCTTATGCAAGATCACAGTGCACGGCGGTCGGCAGCCAATGAACATGTTTGTTTATAATTTGCTTTGTTTATCCTAAAACTCAACTAAGAGTGAACGGAGAATAGGCCCTATTATATAATTTGTTAGGCATCTGAAACGTAAGTGACGTCACATTATTTACATTGTCAATATATATATATATATATATATATATATATATATATATATATATATATATGTATATATATGTATGTGTGTGTGTGCATACATAATTGAGATACAAACAAATTACAGCGGTTCTTGGAATACAAGTGGTTGTAACGTCTCAAATTCCATATGACTTCGTTCACTTTCCCGTGCGCCCCAAGAACTGGTTCTGTTATAGCTTACTTGTTCTGTGCCACTGAGCCAAGCTGTTTGCATAGAGAATGACAATTAATAAAAGCAGAAAAAAATTGCAATGAAATTATAACGTAGTTAAACTCTTAAAACAGTTAATTTTATTTAGCAGTTGCAAGATTACAGCTACTACCTAAAATTATGTTATAACGTTGGCAATGGACGAGACCAGTGACGTCAGAATAAAACCAAATTGTATTTAAATTTCATGTACTGGTGTTGGAGGCTTTGTAGAGATAATTCCGGCCAATTTCGGACACATTCGTTGTAAATAAGTTCTTGTTATTTAACTTTGAGTTATTATCTCTCACCTTTTATGTTCCCTGGCCAACAGTAACTGCTTGGTTCTCTGCAACTTTTGTGTGCCGTGTAATAAACGATAGTTTAAGTGTTCCAAAAAATTAATTCGATTTTGTCCATTTATATTATGACACCCAGCGAGTATAAAGCAGCGATTAAACACTCACCTCAAACTCCAGAGGATTCCAGTTCTACTCCCGGTCCGGCTATCCTCATTTAGGTTTTCCAATTTTTTTTATCTTAATACAAGCGCTGGTTAGCGTCCTTTCACTTTGCATCGTGTATTTCTACCAGGTTTACGAATATATACATGTATTCTCGTTATTTTCTGTCAGAAGCCTGCATTACAAACGGCTGTAGGCTAGTTCAACGGCACTTATTGGCTGGCAATGTTTTGGTCTACCGTGTAGGAAACATCTGATAAATAACGAAAATGTTCTATGATAAATATACGCAACTCCTGTAGAGCAGGGCACAAATCATGAAGCTTTTCGAAGACACGTTTAACACTTAACCAGTTACTTCATCAGTCGAATATGCTTAAGTTAAATTTAAGTAACAAATTTAACAAATATATGGATGGTCTGATAGCATTGCGAACCAAGTCCACTTTTTCTTCTTGAAACTTGAAAATTATTTTATTTGCATTGAACAATAATAGAAATATGACTAAATAACTACAATCAATCAATTAAAGCGATAGCATCCGGTAAAAAAACTTGCCGTACAGCACATTAAATATGGAAAACTATATTTTGTGCACCTTTGGTCTTCGAAAAGTCATCTTTGAAAATAATACAAGTTTCTGTGTAGCAAAATATAACAGTTTTTCGAAATAAAGCTTGTGTTAAAAATACCACGGTCATCTTCACCACAATGAATTAAAAAAAATATTCTTAACGACAAAACAATTTGTGTTACCATTACCATAGCATATTAGCAAAATTTTGCAGCTGAGTAGATTTCCAGTAGCTTATATGTAGAGATAGGAAATTACGCGAAAAGATTTTTGCATCACTTTGTTTCAGTGTCTTACGTGCGCATCTTGCATCTCTGCTACGTGGTCAGTGATTGGATGCCGTAACACCAAGCGTCTTGAGGTTAAACCTGCAAATAACAGACGTGATGTGTCACAGTTACCCGTGCACTGATTGGAACAGTCAAATGAATAACGACTCTGCACAAAAACACTCTGTCAATAGCCATGAAGTTGAGCTGCAGGTGTGCACGTAAGACACTGAAACAAAGTGGGGCAAAAATTTTTTCACCAAAAATTCCCGGCCCTACTTATGTGTAACCAGCCATGTTGTTTTGGCAACGGAATCGTTTGTATTATGTATACACTGGCAGTACAACGCATGCTGGGTTATTCTATATTAATAAGAAGTGATGAATGGTTTGTGAATTATTTGCTAATAATAATTTAAGAGTATAATTGAGGAGCAAACATTCAAAACCAGACGTGTCTAAAATTCCGAAAATGAGTAAACTGCCCTTTCTAAATAAATAAGATGTGTTACATACGAGTATGAACTCAGAATCCTTAAAAAAACACACGTCTTATTGAAATGGGTATGTTTATTCTCAGTTATTGTTATAAAGTATAATGTTTATTCACTTTTTCCTACAGCTAGATAAGGTGGATATGTCTGGTTTTGAAAGATTGCTCCTCAATTTTGCAGGCGATAGATTAAAAGTAAAATAATGGCGAAAGGTGCGGACCCCTGCAGGATAGGTGACACGCGGTGTTTTCTCTACAGGTACGACCTACTGTACGGTGTGACAGAGCTGGAGAGCTACCACCTACTGGGCGGGGTGGCACTCAGCTACGGCTTGCTGGAGACGGAACGAGACCAGCTGCTGCACGCATACTTCCAGAACAAGTTCCAGTTCAGGCCGGACGTGGCACTCGCCGAGACGCTCAAGGAGTACACGGACTGGCGCCAGTCTCAGTCGCGACCCTTCGCCGAGGGACACCGCGACGTCCTGCTGGACGTGCTGAGCGACGCCCGTGTCGTCGCGCCGCTCCTCAAGACCGCCAACTTACACTCCAACGCCAACCCCAAGTCGTACTTCTACGTCTTCACGCACACCAGCCTCTTCGGCGAGTTTGCCGACGTGAGTACTCTCCGTGTGTTGTGTGTGAATAGTGTATATCGTCAGCTTAAGGCCAAGATCTTTCATTTATTTCAAACAATTGCAAATAACGCCAATATTTTTTAAGCAAATGCTTTGAAAAAAAAATTGAGACTATGAACAGTCATACGATACTCAACTTCGCCTGAGCATTTATTTTTAATAAATTACAGTTCGCTAGCAAAATAATATTTTGTTTCATTTTGGCTTATTTTCACTACAAAATATGAGCTATTTCAGGGGCAGAAATCTACAAATCCTTTTGCAGTATTGCAACAGAAAAATTCATATACAAACGTTGATATATGAGTGTTAAAACTGGAAGAATGAATTTTTGATTTGTGAAATAATTTGTGTTAAAAAAATTTCTAAACCACTGCTAAACTAAAGCGCAAGGCCTTAAGAGGCTGTTCCAGTGTTTCCGGCGCGTGTATGCAACCCGCATTAACTCAATATAAATCTATGATAATATTAACTTCGCTATAACAATACATGTATTACACATATCAACATTATCTTCGCGTTTTATGAAAGAGACAGTTGTTCTGATTTTCGCTGCGTTCGACGAAGTCAAGTATAAAGAACTGTAAACTATACATTTTTCAAAAATTTAATTTTGTATTAGATTTTTAATGTAACCGATTGTTGTACTAAATTTTGCAGAACGCAGCGAATATAAGAACGACTGTGTCTTTGATAAAGCGTGAAGATAATGTTGATATCAGTAAAACTCTTACTTCTATAGCGAAAGTAGAATTTGCCTTGATTTATAAGAGGCTAATGCGGGTTGCATACATGCGCCTGAAACAGTTTTGCAGTGGTTTCGAAAATATTTTTTTAACGCAAATTAACAGGTATATCATAAATGTTATTTTTACAGTTTTAACTCTTATATATCATTGTTTGTATCTGAATATTTCTGTTGCAATACACCAAACGGTGTTTTAGATTTTTGCCCCTGAAATGGCACATATTTTTTTGTCAAAATAAGCCAAACTGAAGCAAACTAACTTTTAACTAGCAAACGTACATTAATAAAAAAACACTCTGGCAATTTTCCGTAGTGTATGACTGTACAGAGTCTCACATTTTTTAAAGAATTTTGTTAAAAAATAATTGAGTTATTTGCAATTGTTTAAAACAAATGAATGATCGTGGTCTTAAGCCGTGCCCAAAATCAAACTTTTACATATTTAGGGTCTGGGGTTTTAGAGTAGATTGATTCTGACGTTATAAAACAACGCTGCGTGCGGCAATATTGGAAACTATACTTATGTTGATATTTGAAATTTTTTTTTTTTTTTTTTTTTCGTTGCCGAATAAAATTTCTGTTCTTTTTTGTACATGAGCTATTTAGCTGTTTCTTCAAATTCTAAATTACGAATTCTACGGTAATATTTTATTTTGTTTTAGAGTTAATTTATTTACAAAATTCTAACTAAATTTTTAAATTAGAAATTAATTGCTACGTGTCAAATAACACTACGGGCTTTTAATTTACATTTTAACTGCTTTTAATGGATATGTATATGTTTATCAGCTAAAAAGTGGCGTATAAAACGTAAGTAAACAGTAGTCAACGAATTTACGGGAGCCATTAGGGTATTTAGCGTGCTACTTCACCTCAGTAAATTTTACACCCTAAATCCCCAAACATTTACTACGCTAACCTAATAACGTTTTTCATTTAGTGACCTAAATAGTCGTTTCTGATACGAATTTAGTGCAACAACCAAGTAACTTAATCTTTCCAATTTTAAGTTATGTGCAGATATGATTGTTCCTATTGATGGGAATATACATAATTTTAAATGTAATAATTAGGAGTATTGTAGCCACACAATTTTATATTTCAACAAATAACTATGTGTAAGACAAAAACAATTATCAATGTTACTAGTAGACATCTCCAGCCACCTAGTTATCTAGTTGTAGCATTAAACCCACACTATAAAAAATAGTTTGTAAATTTGTCACACGAGCGTATAGGAGCGTAAAGAATGAAGGCATGGTATAATATATTCTCAGACATCCATGATAACACTCTTAAACTCAAAATTATATATCTCCGCAATTTCCCAGTGTATCTATGCCTACAGCTGAGGTTAATTATATTACATGTTAGAATGCTCAATGTTATTAGTTTGCTAAATGAAATTTTCTGCCGCTTGAGCGCTGGTATCGGTAATGGGTGTAAAGTGACCAATCACAGAGCTTTTGTGGATGTTAAGTTTTTTACTTATTTTATTTTGTAACGTACAAATTCAGCCTCAGTCTGGTTTACAATTGGTACATAGTTAGAGACTATTAACTTTACTGAACAAATATTAATTATGAATATTACAATACTATTACACAAACACTGCATGAATTTAATAATTGTAAGTATAACATGGCTTTAAAGTGTAAATTTAACATTTTTTTAATCAAATAATTACTAAAATTGCAATATTTTGAATAAAACAGACTAATTCTAAACTAAACATAAGGGAAAAAACATAAAAAGAAAATTTAAAAAAAAAATGCATGAGCTTTCGTAATCATTGCTTATTGTAACTGGTTCTGTAGCAGAAAGGACTTTTATTTCTCCCTGAATGTGTAGTGCGAAAGATGTCTTAAATCTCCCGGTTTGTCATTCAAAGTCTTGCTGGCTGGCCATATACGTGAACGGATGTTTGTAAATGGACTTCGAATGTAGAGGTAGTTGTAATGAATTTTTATTTCGTGTGTTGTGACTATGTACTGAGATAAAATTAACGAACAAGTTCATAATTTAATAGCCTGAATTTGTTTGTATTTCACTTTAAAATTAAATTATAGGACTTCCTCGTTTGCCAAAACTAGTAAAAATTAATTTTGCTACGATACAATTAATTGCACTGCTAGAAAATTAATTTGCCACTTTAATTACTACTATGATTGTATGAGTGAGGTGAAGAACGAAAATATTTCACTTTGGCCAACTTTCGGAAAAACAGGAAAAACAGTTTTGACACTAAACTGTAGGTTGAATGTGAAAACTTACAATTCGATATTTGCTGGTTAGAATTTAAAAAAATTAAACATTACCTGAAATACACGATATATTTTATGTACTGAAAATTACATGCAATCAAAGTTGAAGGAATTTTTTTCGTTTTTAATCTCATTGTGCCAAGGGCATTCTGAAACTCCATGAAACAATAATTTACATATATGTTTTCACAATACAAATGCTGTTAATTACATAAATAGTATGCTTCATGTTATAATACGTACACTGTACTAACCACACATTTACAATGTCACGTGTTGTACAGTTACAACACTGTAGACTACATAAACAAAAGAAACACTACTGCAGCGAACAGCCAATCATACCAAGACGTTGAGGCTAAGAAGGAAATTATTTCAGTGACGTAACCTCCTAAGGACTTGAAATTGTTGATTTTTGTGCCAAATAAACTCCTGTCGAAATAAAATATTGACAACGAACACATTAATTTGCTGTTGTCGTTTGGCTTTTACAACAATGGAAATTGTTACGTCTACTGAATGTTAGTTGCTGTATGTTCCGGTTGATGTAGTGACATTCCTAATCAGCTGTTTTGCGCAAAGAAGTGTTTGCTATAAATAGATAGTGCATAACATACAAAAATTCTCGGACGAGTGAATTGTGTATAAAGTTATAAAAAAAATAACAAATAGCACCGCATTTGTTGGCGTTACTGACTATATCTACATATTTAGTATAACAATCAGGCAGTACGTTTCGGTTACTAATTTGATTTCTGCGCTTGTTTAACATAACTATGGTTTCTACAACAATACTTCCTTTCCGGTACAATAAGCGACTGTCACCACCTGTTACTATGTTCTAAATGACACTTCTGACTACATTCCCTGGTTTAATGACGTAAGCTGTGCCTTGCAGTATTTCCTTTTTGTTTGTCTGTGTCAGCAAGAGTTTATTATAAGTGGTATTTTTTTCTTGTGAAAAACAAATTTTGTGAGGAACTAGATACGAAGCCGAAAATTTTAACGACAATAATTCGAATTCGGCTAGCGACGGTTAACAGCATGCATTTTCCAATAGCTTATGGCAACGTACGCTTTGAAACATTATACATATCTTGACTGCCTGTCAGTATAACATATAACACGACTAACAAAATCAAGCACGAGATAATTTATTTTGGTTGTTGTTGGCAGTTCACTCTAAGACTAGTATCGAACACAGGTAGAGACGGCTATGGTTTGAGTCCAGCTTCACGCCGAGACTCTACATTTCAATTTGCTTGATTTGATGACAAATTGTGAGGGATCCTATATAGTTACAATATCCATCGTCCTTGAAACAGTTAGTAAAACCAGGAGATGTCAATTTTGTCTGCACAGCATACAGACCAGTACTTCTCAGGTTCTGCGTGTAATGAAAAAGGCGCGTTATGTAATCAAATAATTTTAATAATTATATATATACGTATATATGGTTAACCTACTCTACTATGTGACACAAAGGCTTCGAACTTCAGTGACAGGAATATGTTAAACATTTTTGTTGTGATCTTATTATTTGATACATTAGTCATTTACTGCTGAAACTACACATGCCTGCTCTCTGTTCGTGACCAACTGAACTATGTGTCAAATCCTTCTCATTTATGTGAAGCTCGCAAAGTGGTTAATCATGATATTAAGATATATCAATATATGATTGGTTTATCCTACATTTATTTTTTAAAGATGCTGAGTGCACTTACAGTTTTCTTTCAAAAAGGGTTTCCACCAATATTCTATGGAGTTAATTAGAATCAGACAACCCCGTTCCATGTCATCTGCACTTTAAATATTGTTTCAGAACACATGCATTTGTATATCTGTCCAAGCTAAAACAGGCACACATATAAATCATTGAACAAAAAGGACGTTCAAAAATGTTTAAAGAGATACTTCAGAACGTTATACTTCTAGCCAGATAATTAATATTACTTTTAAGTAACACCAAACATTATCTAGCATGCATTGAAACATTCTTTGAAAGTCTTTGCTATGAATTACGGATGTTAATATTTCTGTCTGACATGAACTGAATAGCGTTAAAGTCAGTAGTTTATAATACAGTAAACCAGGTTTACATTTTCAGGGTAACTTTGACCTCTCAAAATATTAGTTTTTTGGGTTTACTGGTGAATATACAAATAATTTGAGCCGAGTATTTTAAAAAATTAATTTCATCTTTATAGTTAATGTTTGATACTTTCGTGACTAAACGACATAAACACCAAAATTTTGAGTGGTCAATGTTACCCCACAAGGTTAAAGTAACCCCGGTTTGCGGTAACATGTTTCTGAGCATCGTTCGCCTCGCAAAAAGGTGTAGACAACGTCTGGATGCATGTTTTCGCAGGGGAAGCAACATAAGAGCATCAACGGAGAAGAACTGCCCTACGTGTTTGGGGTACCTGTGGACGGCGACAAGTCGCATTTCCACCAGGCGTACAATCTGTCCGAGAACCTCTTCTCCGAGGCTGTCATGACCTTCTGGACCAACTTCGTCCACACTGGGTAAGCAACCAATCATTCCCGCGTCAATCCCCGATTTTATAATACTCTTCGTGCAGTTTTAATGGGGAAAACTTTAACAGCAGATGTAAACAAACATTATACCGACTAAAGTGGGGCACTGATAAAATACTCGCCTCCCATTTGCCTGATACCAGGTTCAATGCCTGTCCAGATTTAGGTATTACAGAGATTTCTATAAACAAAAAACAAAAAAAAAAAAAAAACACACCAAGAAAATGCTGGTATTATTGCCTAAAATAGGTTTTGTCGAATTAATTCCACATGTGTGCCTTACCAAGGATGATAAACAGAAAGCACTCCAAGTCACCTTTCATACAACCTTTGCAAAGTAAAAAATTTAAACTTCAATTAGGTCACGTTTTGGAAAACCTTTCACCACTTTTGGGGAAAAAGGTTTTTATTATGCAATCTAATTCTTTTGACAATATATGTGTATAATAGTCTCTTACAAGGTAATTTATCAAATTTTTGTTTTACTAAGTTATCATAAAAAATACTATTTTTATCTTAAATAGTTAATTACAGTTAAAAATATGGTTTCCATCACTGCTTCTGTGGTATTACATCAGTTCCCTTTTAAGTATTCATACGACAGTACTGACCAAAGTACCATAAATTAGTGGTCAACAGCATAAATACAACAAATACGTAAATGAAATTTAAACAAAATCAGTACCCGCTCGCATTTATCACTATTACAGGAGTGAATTTAGTTTTAGTTGGATATACATATTTAAAATTAATACAAAACATAATAATTACTGTAACGATAACTACATCGTGCATAGTTCCAAGTAAGGTTTAAAAGTATCAAATCATGTTTTTTTTATTCTGTTGTGATACATTTTTATGAAAAACACGAATATAGTGTAACGCTGCGTGAAACGTTTTGTTGATTATATACTTCAATTTCTTGACCAAGTACTACGCAGCTGTTTTTCTGGTGTTAAAATATGCAATTTGCGTTCCGATATTTCCTCTCAGTTTATTATCTTCTTGGAGATTTTTTACTGTGTATTCTCGAGTGAAATGTAATCCCGTCAGGTGTTATTATCTCCATAAAATATGTTTCTACGCTTGCAAATGTCGTTCACATACCGTAAAGTGGGTATACTTTGCATCACCATAGGTAACATTGCACCACCAAATATATTTTTGAATAGGACGTGTAGAAAAGGGAAACCAGATAATAGCTGGGTATTCTAAAAATTTAATTGATATACTTAGATAATGATCACTTATATTTCACAAATCAACAAACACTGAGATATTATTGGTGGCGCAAAGTTACCCATGCTGGTGCAAAGTATACCCAGTTGACGGTATTTCAAATTCTCTATTTGAAGGAAAAGTTCAGATAAACCGAAAGTGAAGACAAATCAATTTTTTCGTATGCATTAATGAATACATAATGATAGCTAATTTCCTCAACCAGCCAGGATAAAGGCCACTTTGAGACATGAGTATTTGGGGTTAACCCAGGCTGAATGTGTTAATTTTGCGTGGTGGCAGCTTACAAACATTTAAGTCGATAATGTCTTTAGAGTTATTCCGTGAAGTGATTTATATTGGTGGTAATGCTACCCGAAAAATCGGCTGTAAAATGAAATCTCTTCCAAAATAATATAAGATACCACATGATGTTAAGAAGAAACATTCTGAATAGTGTAAAAACAGTGACTAAACCAAGATGTTATTTATTTAAAGAAAATAAATTTCGAGGTCAATTTATAGGGTAGAATTACTCCTACTATAATTTACTTATAAGAAAATTTTAAAATATAATTCGACTTAATATTTCTAAGCTATCACCGCACAAAGCTAGCTCGCTCTGTCCTGATTCATTCTGTATAAAGCCCTGACTGCTTCTTTGTCCTTCGTCTTCCATTCTTTGTTTACATGGTAATAGATGTAACACTGACTACTAAAAGGTTTTCAGGACGCGGCTGAAAACCTGAAACCTAGTGGAAGCCTGTAGTATATTTTATTACATATTTTCAAACTGGCAGATTTGCTGTTATATATAAAACATAAATATAAAAAAACATTTCATTTTATTTAAAACGGGAAGGTGAGTTTTAGTTTTTTTGCTATAATGGCAAAAATACCACAGGCTTATTGATTATATTTGCAATTTAAGTTGAACAAATTCAAATGAAATTTATTGTTCATTACACATACATGCGCACACAAGATACACAGACAAAAATATTGTTTACATATATAACACGTTATCATTAGTTTATTATAATTTTTTATTTATTTATTTAATTTTTTTTATTGCGTTGATGACAATTCTCATGCTGCAATGTGGACTACTGGTAGTTTACCTGTAAACAGACAGCAATTTTAAAAGTGGTAACTTATAAATTGCTGAGTTAAAAATAGTAAAGTCGCAGAGACACGAATAACGGTACAAAACTTAAACAATGGAAATATTGAAAATGTCTCAAAACAAAACAACTCTATTTGTCAATGTGAATTACTTTTAATAAGAAACAGCATAGCAAAGAATTAAAAAAATAATAAAATTCCCTCATTTTATTTTGTTTCAAAAATGTAAAATAGTTCATTTTATAATGCCACTGTTTGGAAATTCAAGCAAATATAATGTTGTAGAAATTCTAGAACTGACTAAACTGTTAAAAAATTTATTTCTAAAGAAGTAAACAATATTATTCATTATGAATGTAACTGTAATTGAAAAAGTGTTGTAACGCTACCTAATTTTTTAAATGTATTTTAAATCGTTTTACCCTTTTACATAGGTGTAGTAATTAGGCATAATAGTATGCATGCGTCTGAACAGTATTTGTAATAAAAGTATGCGAAGGTTTTAACTACTAATATCAAATGTAACGAAGTGTATATTTTCAGGAATCCAAACGCTCCAAAGAGGTTTACGTACCTGACCCACAGCAGAAAGGAATGGGAGCAATACGACATTGATTGGCCTGAATACGACGTCAAAAATCAATCATACATCACTCTTGGCAAGTAGCAAGATTTCATTGCTCTGTTATAAGAGGAATATATTATAACATATGCCTTTGAAAATTAATACTTAAATAATTATCTTATAATAATAGTGTACCAGTACATACCACTTTAACGTGTCGAAATAGTTGAGAAGTAATACATGGATAAAATCTGGCTTTAAAACGTAGACAATCATGCGTCAGTTTTAATCAATGGGGGCTTTAAACCGTGACGTAAAATGTTTTAACTCCGAGAGGCGTGTTTGTGTCTTTTTATACGATAATTTAGGTTACATTTTGGTATGGTGTGTTGCTTGTGCCTTTTATACGATAATTTAGGTTACATTTTGGTATGGTGTGTTGCACCATCAGCGAAAGTATCTATATACACACATATATATCGTTTACTGTAATACGAACTGACGAGATTGATAAGGTTACTGTAGTACAAACTAATATGATTTAATTACGGACGGACTTCTTTAAATCTTGAACTGTAACGTAAACGTGAAATTGGATTTATTAACGTTAAGGCAATGTACATATTTTTATGTTCTGGAAATATATATCAGATACCATTAAATAAGATCCAAATAGTTCTAACATTATTGACACTGTTTTTTTTTTTCACATGTTTGAAAAAATTTCTATTTCAGAGGAATTTCATATTGTTTTTAATTGTACTTTCTTGGTGTATTTCACTAACCTTCAAACATTACTTAAACATTTAATTATATTATCATTCTATGTTGGTCATTCAAAATATAAAATTTATGTCACTTCGCAAAAAATATACATGGATATCGTAGTTTAGTTAGAAATTGGAAGAAGTTTTAATAATTTCCGTTTAATGCTCATATAAAAAAATGTATACTTTTACATAAAAACGTTTCATCATATTTAGCGGTCTACTTACGAGAAAAAACACATTTTTTATGTACGGTTCACCGAAGTCTGAAGAAGGATGGGGTAAAATAAATATAATTTTAATAGTTTTACTGAAAGTGAACCAGAAATTTGAATTGTTGCGTGTGTAAAGTGAAATCACAAATCGGAATTTATTTACAATTATTTATAAGTGCATAAAAGCAGAATAAAAGGAAAACGCTGCTTTAGAAATACTTTTTATAGTCATATAATAGCATTGCCTTATTTCATATTTTCAACGCCACATAAAATTTATTGAAAGCGACAGCACATAGATGAAAAATATTTCAATATTCATTTAATAACTTACTTATGTATTCACGTTTCAGTTAGTATAATAATGTTATGATTGCGTAAACCATTAATACAAATCATGTCGTTTCGTACGATAATACCATATGCTGAAGGAAAAAAAAAATAATGTACGCATGTTTGTAACATTAAAGTGTGGTTTCTTCACACATTGTAGATTTACCTGTTAAATATTTTGTTGTTGAGCTGTCATTTACACTTCCCTTAGAATTTGCGCGAAAATGAATTGAATTGTATACATGATATAATAACAGCTTTTGAAAGTGTGTAATGAGTACTGTAAAGTTTGTCCTATAAACAGTTCGAACGTTTGACCTTCAGTGACGTTACATTAAGCGGCCTTGTAATGACACTGCACTGTTGGCTTAAATTTTCATCATTTTGCATAACAGTGCAGTTACAGTGGCGAGGCGTTGGTATGTTGTAAAGTCTGTACTAATTAGAGGGTGGCGTATTAGAAATGGCTTGCCGCTACCGATAAACATCTCATGAATTTGAACAGACCTCGCAAACCGAGAACCAGGGTATCACATCCCAAACTGCTGATTTACGACTGGGTGCCCTTTGGGGTTGAGTGAAATATTTTGTTCAGCTCTTAACATATAGATCTTTAGTGCTGGTGAGGGTGACGTGTTGCGAGTACGAAGCAGCGCCGGATTGAGGGGGCGGGGGAAGCAGGAGATCTCCGAGGAAACCCGCAGACCAGCGGCATCGTCCGGATCGCCTTGTTGGGAGGCGGCTTCATCGCAAACTACAGCTTGCAAAACATATACGCTACGCCACAGGTTATGTAGTTTTAATGTCTAGTAACTAAACACATAAATCACAAATAGCCTTCCTAAGCCATTACAATAATTTTAATTTAACTGAATCACCTAATATTTCGTGTAAACAAAGTCGTCGAAAGAATTAGAATGCGTTTTTGTTAAAAGCAAATATTTTTGACATCTAATTGTAATTTCTTAATAATGTCGTCCAGAACTTGAGAAAAAAAAAAAAAAAAAAAAAAAAAAAAAAAAAAAAAAAAAAAAAAAAAAAAAAAAAAAAAAAAAAAAAAAAAAAAAAAAAAAAAAAAAAAAAAAAAAAAAAAAAAAAAAAAAAAAACAATAATTGCGATCGAGTGTTTGTCTGAAACTGAGATTTTTTATTTCAAAAGTAATTAACTTCAATTTCTGGAATCTCAGGAATCACATTATACAAATGTTATGTCTACCTTTGGCTTTATTTTTACAGCGAAATATACTCTTTCTTCGTAATTTTCTGTCTGTTACAATATTTTTTGTAGGCATACAACCATACAGTTCTGTAACGCATGGATGTTCTGTTTTTTTTTTTTTTTTTTTTTTTTTTTTTTTTTTTTTTTTTTTTTTTTTTTTTTTTTTTTTTTTTTTTTTTTTTTTTTTCCAGTTTTCTGCGAATGAGTTTAAGCTGGACTCAAATATATTCACTTGCAGCCGCGTATTACGCTCTCTCTCTCAACACCATTCTACAGTCGTATTGTAATTTATAGTGTTCCATTACTAGGTACACATGATATATAGGTCCGTTTTTTACACCAGTACGAAATCTAAGATTAAAGGTAAAAAACTATTTGCAATTGTGTATTGTTAATTACCTTAGAGTTCTAAAACAAAATTTAAATATATTTGATTTCGTAATAGGTTTACTATTATGACATGCTGCTTATAATCAGATAGGCCAACATGCTAAAAATCTAAATATCCAAAAATAGTTTAACTAGAAATTCAAATAAATGCAGTATTTTCATGCATCTCTCCGCTTTAAAAAAAGAGATATAGAAACACGTGTTGTTTACTGTAAACAGAAGTTAGCACCACAAATAACGACTAAATATTTTGTTTCTATGCCATTTATATGAAGGTAGCATTGGCTGTGATAATTAAGCTGAATAATTACATTTAAACCTGTGCAGGTTATATTTCCTATTTTTTTCCGTACGCCAAAAAAAAATAAGTTGGTTCTAAGTTACCTCGCATATGCAAAATAGGGGTACGTACCAATTATTGTAAAACCATAGGAGTGAAACTATTGATATATAAACAGTTCCGATATTTCACCACATATTCAACATTTATATGGGTAAGTTAGCTTTAGAAATGGGTACAACTTTTTTAATAGTTAGGCTACAAGTGCCAAATCTTATAAACATGCACGGTTATCGTCAACGAACCTATTAAAATGACGATTGAATTTTGACATGACAGTATTGCGGTCTTGTAAATGCTCACATAAAATACGTTTCTTATCAGAAAGTATTAAAAAATAACTAAAACTAGGAATAACTTTTTTACTGGTGACATGTTAAATTTTGTGCATAGAATTTCAACAAAAATTTTTATGCTGTTGTCACATGGAGTTTGAGATAGCAAATTTTTTATGTTTGTTTAAAATTTGTAGTGTGTAGACTAGAGTTTAAATATATAATTTTATACTTTGCAAACCGATATTTGTTCGTGTTGTACAATTATATTTCATGGAAAATAAATTACTTAAAATAGTGAATCCACATGATATGTGTGTGAAAATTATATGTTTTGAAAAATCCAGACATTCATAAATATTATACAACACATACAAAATACATTCACACATATTAGATAGTTAATGTAAGTACGTCATTCTTTTAATACATTTATAAACGTATATTTGTGTTACAGGTATCCCCCCGAAAATTGGACACCACTACAGGAAGAAAACGACGAGTTTCTGGAACGAGGTGCTGCCGAAGTTGCTGAAGAATCCAGGAGACACTGAAAGTGGTTCTGTGCCGCAGATTTCAGAGCCGAGCTACGAAGCCCCTAAACAGCCACCAGAACCGCCATTTTTCTCTGTAACTACCCGCCGACCACCCGGGCCTCCTACCGGAAGAAACAAATTTGAAAACTTCTACAAGCCTGTTATTAGACAGCATAACGAAATTGGTGAATCCCCCGATGACGACTCTAGAAGGCCAGGAGTAGACAATACTGGAATAGTGAGGTCTCATCCTATTGGCGATACCTATTTCCCAGGAGAAAGAAAACCTATTGAGCAAGAAATGCCACAAAGTAAGGACAAACAGTCTGCAGAGTCTTCTGGCATGGCGCTGGGTATAGTCATAGTCGTAGGTGTTGTGTTCCTAGTAGTTAACTTAAGTGCATGCATTGCGCTCTACTACCAGACGCACCGTTTAAAAGCTCAAGAGGATGAAATAAGGAGACGCTATGAAGATGCTGATGAGGAGGAATATGGGTCAAGAAGACGGGTACTTGCTTTAGAGGAAGCCGTTGTGCCAAAGCAAGATACAAAAGAGGCAACAGAGGGTGATTACGAAGCAGTTAGTGGGAAGAAGACTCAGCAAGGAGAGGGAGAAAGCAGTGCTAAAAGATGGAGACTTTCTAGACAGTGCAGTGCCAGCACGATGGACCCCCACACAAAAGTGCGCGAGTGGATCGCACACGAAATCGTACAGAGGTGTTCTCCACGCTTCCTCAGAAAAGCAAAGCTTCATCATCAGCATCAGCAAGTCAGTTTTGAGGACCAAGTTCCTCCGTCCACCAGCACAGGAAGCCATCCAACAGCTACGACGTCCAGGCTAGGGATGACAACAAGCTCACAAAGAAGCAGGGCAGCTAGAAAGGTGTCGGTAGCCGTGGATGCTACTCCATCGGCACGAACACCTAGTATTTTGAAGCAGACTCCCATCGAAGTTAGTAAGTCTCTCGACCAGATTGGAGCCAAGTGTGTGTCGACGTCTATGCTAACTTTAGCGAAGAGACCATCCCTCAAAAGATGTAATACTGCAGGTGAGAACCTTGCTGTAGCATCCACATCGCCAACTATGTCAGGTTCTTGCCCAATGGAGGTTATCCGCAGGAGCTCCAGCATCAACTTCAAAGTGTATACACCACCACTTCAATTCCAAAATACAGACACAGTAGCAATCGAGCATCACCATTCCAGGTCTGATCCCGACAGGCAGACCAGCTCTTATTGCTCTCAGGTAGATGTCAGCAACTTATGCTCAGAAAGTGATTTAGCCAGTGTGCACATCGATTCTAAAGGAGAAATTTCAAGGGAACATCTGAAATCTTCCAAAAGTCACCTTAATTCGTTCTCTCCAACCGCACCAACAAAACACAGCATACTCAAGAACAAAAGGGATGCTGATGTCAAAGCATGTCCCGTAAGTAACCATCCTGTAAACATTAATGTAACTTCGAGGGATAGTACAGAAGACAGCGAAATTTGTTCATCTACAGATCGACTAGCTACAATTCAGAAGAGAAATTTTCCTAAGGTACTGCCAGACTTTCCTTCCGATCAGGAAGATATGCCGCAGGAAACAAGGGAACTGACACCTGTACAGGCTGTTGCTGCAAAGAGACGGTCGCTACCTATATCTGGGAACCTCCAATTAGGCCTTACTCCTTTAGGTAATGCAGGGTCTGTATCACAACCAACTACACCTACCTCAGGCTCTCACAAAGACATTCAGACACAGACCACTAATGGTAGGGTACCACCCCCACCACCACCAAGAGTTTCATCGACGTTGGGAAGGAAGCCCAATAATAACTCCTCTCCCATAATCCCACTGACGATAGACGAGTCACTTCAAGAGAAAGACCGCATCCCTCTTCCTTCTACTCCCGTTTCTACCTCACACATAACAAGGCCCGAACCGAAGGTTATCATCAAACCAACCACTTCGGCCAGGAAAACACCTAGTAATCAGAACATTCCTCGAGTAACCCCCAAGACTCATGACTACCCTCTGAAACCACCTCACCCCACAACGCCAGTGCAGGAAACTGCTGCAGCGAAACCCGTCCTGGAGAAGAAAGTTCCTCAATCATCTTCTTCGACTTCTTCTGCATCGATTCCTGTTCCTGTTCCAAAGGTGCCAGCATCGACCAGCTCCCCGAAAAAAGGAGCTACGTCAGCAAAGGCGTCCAAAAAGTCTTCGGGAACATCCACAGACGAGTCTGGTTCAAACACGGGGACCGTTAAGCGAGGAAAAAAGCCTTCGGAAGGAAAGAGTGGAGGAAAGCCTCAAACTAGCGGTGGTAAATCGTGGTATGCCCAGTACAGCCAGTCCTTTCTGTCGCGATCTAAGGACGAAGGTTGAACGTACTCTTAGTTATGTCTACGTCCAACATAGCTGCTTTACTAGAGCTTGACAGCCATTGCAGCACCTTTAGTGCTACGAATGTCATAACGACTGTAAATAAAAACTTTAAAAGGCATTTTTACCTGATATGTGCACCACAGATTCCGATAATAACCACCGAAATCTGGGATGAATGCGGGTGCTTACAAGACATTCATACCAGGAAGAATACTTGACAATCGCAGACATATTGTGTTCATTAATCTAGTACTATTGTTTTTTAGCGACAGGCTTGTAAATATTTATTTAATTGTGCAGAACTGGGTAAAAATGTGCTAAGGATTGCTGATTATCTTTAATTTTACAGATTGCGAATATTTAGATTTTTTTCGAAGGTATAGGAGTAAGTTTCAGTTTTTGTTCAGATTTGCGTAACTGTGTCCATGACGTCTATGATTTAGTGTTTTATTCCGAAAAAAAAAGTGATAAATTCAACAGAAACCAAGATAAACTAACTGTGAAACCTACCATTTACATCGAATATTCTACATATGTAAAATTTGAAACAGCAAGAAACTGTATTACTTTGCTTACAAAAGAACTGTAATTACTACATACGTTCATGTAAAATCAGCGAGACTGTCATTCGCAGTTTTCAGGAGTATTCATACGTTATTTCTACATGTTAAAAGTTTCTAGAAAATAACAAAGAAATGTATGTGTATTAAAAGTCATTTTCCAGTAGGTACATAAACTCAGAATTTGGGGTGATAAATAGTTATATTATTTTCAGTTTCACTAGATTAAACACTTATACGTATTTACACATGAGTAAAGTGAGTTTGTCAAATATTTACGATTCAGCGTGCACATCAGTCCCAATGCACATATAGTTGGTAAAGGACTTTAAGAACTTATATTTAATATTTATGGTTGAACGTGTATTTTTTAAATATAACTTTAATACATATACAAACCTCAATTGCTTTAAATACACCAATTAAAGGTAAATCTAATACGCAAAAAAATAATTTTCCATCAATGGAAGTAATGCATGTTGAAGTTTCTGATATTGTCTGGAATTAATACATACAGACTTGACTAATTTGGTCTGGCACAATTAAATGGTCATTGCATATATACGCATTAGTAAGTCCGACCTAAAAACAGAAACAATCAAGTGAGCTCATAAAACATTAAAACTATGGTGGGTAAAATTATTTAAGTCACGACAAAAATTTTCGCAAAAAAACATATTTCGTTTTTCGATTACAATCGCAAAACAAAACCCAAGAAAAATGGGACATTGGTACGAAGTACTGTTGTTTGCTGGTGCTTTTCTTAAGTCTGAGGCATGAATTGTATCCTTAACCATAACGTTATGCCGACTAGCTAGTAAGCCAATCGGGCTTCAGAAGAGCACCTGTACAGTGCAGATACGCAGACAATCAGCCAATTGTATTAGGTCCTTTACAGTTTTACTTCTGAAAAAAGTGTTTCTGGAAAATTAAAAAGTAGAAACATGATAGTATATCAGCCCTTGAAGGACACGTTGACATGTGTGTGTGTGTCTTTATATATATACTATATATTTATGTCCAAAAACAACCAAACTTATAGTAAGCACACCACGTGAATCATAAGCTAAATTGGTGACGAAAATGTTAGAGGTAAAATTTTGTACGACATTATACGTGCACAAGACTGCGTGGAGATAGTCCTCTCTTGCGCTTCACTTCCAGGTATTCTTTTATGTATGTTACGTCATTAAACGTAGAATCATGTTTGGACTGTTTGGGATTATTATCTGCACCCATAATATGCGTGCAGGAACAGTAGACGTACGATAAGTAAGAGATCTTGTGAAGCGTAAGTGAGGACTGATCGCAGTGCCATGTTGCCACATTGTGCAAAGTTATTATGCGTTTGTTTCTGGTCATCCTGTGTATGTATATATATATATATATATATATATATATATATATATATACATACACATACATACTGAAGTGTGTAATATTCGATTTGGGCCGAAAATGCATATAATAATGTAACTGATGTTTGAATGTAAATTTTAAGTTTTGCTAACTTATTACAGTGAACAATTATTATTTCATATTCATGTTGAACAAATTAAAGAGAATAACTGTTACGTCGATTACAGTGGACTAAAATTTTAGAAACACAGTGCAAATAAATTGGCTAATTATTCTAAACGAGTTACTAACACGCGTATTGGGAGTGCTATAGTTTATAGGGCAGGATTCTTCTTCCCAGCTTGACGGACTATTGCATTTCTATGTCTTAAGAACAGCTTTGGAGTATTATGATAGATAAATGAATTATAATTACACTTTTTACTCGTCTGTAACCTGCTGACAAATAATGACTGTTAGAAAGAAAATAAAAGACATTTTCTTAAAAATATCTGTCACAATGCACTCGACAAAAAATTAAAATCTGTAACTCGCGTGCATCTTGAAATAAATAAAATCGACGAGAGAAATGGTTTTCCACTTACTCTCTGGAAAACTTAAGTGCTTGTAAATTTCTAGTTTATTAAATGCCACAAATTACGTTTTTTAAATAAAGTATGTTCACAAAAACAAATGTATACATATTTAATCAAAGGTCTATTGAATATTTTGATTATCTGTTGTTCGGTTTTAAAAAAAGATTGACATTTATTACATAAGTTCGCCTCATAACTGTATATGGACAACGAATATAGAAATTATACGGTCAGATATTATAGTACGTAGTTTATCCTTCGAAAAACAAAATAATATAACTTAAATACCTAAGTGTACTCAAGATAAACGTGTCAATTTTTTCACCAATTGTCTGTACGTACATATAATTATACCAATAATTCATGTATGCTTGTAAATCAATATCCTGAACTCTTGGTACAAAAATTTATCAGAACCGCAAATACATTTTAAAGAAAATTTTAAAATTTTCTTTAAACAAAGGAGTTAATGTTATAACTAATTTATTTAAAAATTAGAATGTTGCAAGGAATTTTTTTTGTTAAATTATAGTGTTTTTTTTTAAATACTGTAGATTCAGCTACAAAAACTTCGGAAAATTTAGAAGTAATGTAAGAATACTGTAATATCATAATATTTACCAGTGCTTTTTTATATCTTGCACCCAATATGTAGCGCAGACTATTTAATACATATTAATTATTATTTTTCAATATCCAGAATATCTAGTCTGTGTAATTATGAAAGGGTGACACTTTTACACGTCTAATTGAATCTAGAGTATGTTTATATCTGATTATGGGTGGATTGTTAGCAAATCACGCAATGAACACAAACCATATGACATAATCCATTTTCTCATGACCTGCTTAAATATGTTGGTGTTGTTAAGTTACATTTTCTTTGAAAATGAGCGGTTATTTCTAGTTATTGATATCGAATAGATCTGGTAAACGTTTAGGAATAGATCAAGATTTCAAACATTCAGACGAAATCAGCTTTTTCTCTGTACGTAGTTAATAAACGGTAATAATGTCGTTTAATTGTTCATACTTTCACAAGCGTTTCCGGATGGTTGAATTTAAATGTTATTAGAAACCCAGAAATGCTATAGACAATGGTACAGTTTCATGATACTCCGTCATAAGCAGAATTTGGACAAGATTTTTTTCCGAATTAACGTAATATATTGTAGTTATAAATCAGTTATACTGCAGTAAACTCTCTCATTAGTTCTCTTAACACAGTAAATAATTTTCTTGGCGTAAAGAGCATAGTTTTCATATAATATATTTGAAAACTTTAAAGATGCTGGTTTTATACTTAATAAAATTTTAAACAGAAATCGACGGTAAAAATATTGTTATTACAAATTTAGGTACATATTTATTATTTTTCTTTCTGATTATGTCTGAAAAAGTTTTATCACGTTTGTGAAATTAAAAATTACGTTACTGTATTGACATCATATGCTGGCCATTTTATAAATGAATTAAACCAAATCAGTTTTCTTTCACTATTTTACATTGCCCAAGGAATGTTGGATTTGACAGCATACTTGCTGTACACATTTCTCATTTGTTAATCATCTAAGAGCATTATGCAATATCTGAGAGACAGTGGTTCAAAAAGTATGTAAATATGAATGTTATGTACGGTTCGTATAAAAATTTTTACATTATAACATAAATACTATATCAAAACCAAAGTGTAAAATGTTCTCAAGATCCATTTATAAAACTCGTTACAATCAACGTTACTGTGACTAAGTTTTTACTTCATTTCTTATTACTTCATTCATCGATATTAGTGGCCCGCATTTCATTTTGTGTAGTTCAAGCCTGCAGTTTGAAAGCTAGGCAAGGAAAAACTAATACGTTATAATTCATGTATAGACTCACACCAGGACATCATAATGAATGAAATTTCACGTGTTCCATAATGTTTCTAATTAGTAAATTAATTTCTTAACCGAAATTATCCTGTGCTATTGGGTTTTAAAATTTATATACCTGTAGCCACTAAATTTCGCTCAAAGTTATGGCATAAAAAACACAAACTACAAAATGGGAGGAATTAATCGCTTATAATGTGTCACCGCAAAAATCGTAAATAATTTCACAACACTGTATGCTAGTAAAACTAACATATGTCCGTTACTACTGTACTGTAAATCTTCAACTTAAAAAATTATTGATGTAAGAGTGTCTGCCATACTAGTTAAAATTCATGTACCAGTGACCATACGAACACGATAATTTTCACTCACAATATTTGTCTAATAAGCATCCTGAAATGCTAAACTGAAGTGAAAAACTGGGCTCTTTGGCATTCGCTTAGCTCTAAGACGCTATATGCGCCTAAATATAGTGTGTAATATTTACTAGCATTCTCAATTCTTTGCTTGGCTTTGTATCTTACAGTCTTTCGTTTACACTGTTATTATTCTTGATATTTTTGAATATTTACTTGAGCCAGTTAAGCTTTGTTTTTTTTTTTCACGAAATAAAAATTATAGGTAAGAAAATTATTAAATTATTTTCTCTACATATAAATATTACACAAAATTTTCTCATAATAGACTCGCAAAAAACCCGCACGAAACAGAAAATTTATTTTACTGTTAGTACTTAAAATTTAAGGGAATGCATGTTTTGACATGAGAAGTAGGCCTTGTTCCACTGCAATTGTTTTCTACCTCAAATAAAGTCATCCTTGTTCTCTAATTAGATATTTTTGTATATTAGAAAGAACATTAGAACACTTGTAACTGTTTTGATATTGATTTAGTATCCTGTACCTTAAAAAATAACACTGTTTAATTGTGATTACATGCAGTTGTTATATTGTTATAGAAAATAAAGAAAGTTCAATGGAAATTACCTGAGTTCTTTAATGATTGTCTGAAAACATACTAACATACGCATCTGAAACTTACTGTTAAGAAGTATACTTAAATGGAATGATTGAATGTAATAACCGAAGAACTGTGACATTTTTTGCATTTTTTCATAGTTTGTTAACCCTAGTTAATTTAAATAAATACACTTCGTCCATGCACATTTTGTTTTAAGAACAGGTTTTTATACTTCTTTCTTTATGTGCCATTTCCATCCTTCAGAAATATGACTAGAAACTGAATATTTTTATGGGGTACCACCCAGTTGGTTTTCTGCATAAATTATAGAAAATGTTGTGTATAGTTTTTATGTATTAGTCGAAAAACTGTTATAAAGAAAATAAATTAAATGACCCGAACATAGTTTTCAAGCGTAAAATGCTAAATAAAAAAGATTAATGAGATTTAATGTTAAACATCACGATTGCTGATTGTAGAGCAATGTTGTGAGGAATCGTTTAAACAGGAATGCATTGCCAAATTTTAAGGTTTTAGGATTAAGTACGTAAAACAATTTAGCAACGCTTCAAAGGATTCGTAGTGGTACAGAGTATATAAAAAGGTTGTCGAATGTTCTAAACGAATTTACATTCGCGCAATATCAATTGCATAAAGAAAAATACAACAATGTCTTCGTTTATCTCTCGGGAATAATTATTAGTTCAAATAAATAATACCTCAAACGTAAAATAATCGCGTGTTGTTTGTAATCAGATTGAAGTAATGCAAAAAAAAATGCACTATGTGTCAACGAGTCTTTGAAATTATGAATAGTTCTAGAAGAAAATTTAATCTCCATTGTGAGATAAATTGTAGAGGCACTTGAAGAACCCCCAGTATTAAGTTAATGCAATCTCCATTAGGTAAGTCAAAAAACTATAAAAAGTGTAATGTTTTATTTATTTAGAGTAGTAATATATTTGAATGATCAATAACAATAAGTTAGTAACATAATCTAGTCAACAATATTTTATCATTTTACTGTTACGTTACTAATTCAATTTATCAGTAATTATTGATATTATGTTATGTGTATTATCGGAAGTAGAGTTACATTTTAGTTTAAAATATTTTCATTACTTTTAACTGGAAAATTTTTTTTGGCAATTGTCTGAAAAACCAAATTGTTTTAAGCCGATCCCTTAGCATTTAAAAATTGTGTGGGTTCAAAACTTGAGAGCGGGACGTTCGGAGTGCTTTAACCGTAATTCCTGCGGAAAAATACGCTACCATTTTCTTAAAAAGGGATTTAAAAAACCCAGGGAATAGTACAGTTTAAACTGCGCCGTTTAGAAGGAAGGCATATTCCCTCCCCCTTTTTTTTTTTGCAGAAACCAAAATGATTCATAACTAAAAATTCAGACATACATTAAGGACACTTCAAAATTAATACTATTTCTTCAACGAAATGTACAAATAAATCAAAACATGACAAACATAATAAATAGCCATAAACGTAAACCTTATAACCGGAGTTTGTATTAAACCTCACCCAGGTGATTAATATATTCGACGTAGGGAGTCGTGGTCACTCCTAAATTCTCGCTTGCGGGACTCGTGCCTGGTATTCGTTGCCAGCTGCTGAAGATTATCGTCAGCGATGGGATTCTACTCCTTCACGAAACCCATTGCCTAAACGAAATATTTCATTAGAATTCATTTAATAGAACCAAGTTATTCATTCACAAATAGCAAAGAAATTGGAGTACTAAGTTAACATTAACAGTATATATTTATATTTTACTAGGATTTAAAGTCAGGTCGATCCCATAACGTGATCTATATTTTGAACACTTTCATACTGTAACTCAGAAATGGTAAGTACATGTGCGCATTAAACAAAAACAATATTTTAATGAGTGAATAAGTCTGCTAGATCTCTTGATGTAAGACACACAAATATTTATTTTCATACAACAATATTATTATCTATCTAACCGACCATTTTAATACTGCTCTGGCGATTTAATTGTAAGGTTACATGTCTAGTAACACAAATATCTTAGGAATGACTCCTGTTTTTTTTTCAATCGTTATTTAAGTATGTTTAATGTTTGAATATGAATTCTCCTATATAACCATACACCGTCATTACCACCAACGTGTAAACGACATCAACACCCCTAGCTGTCAAAGGCAGAAGCTACTATTTGTGGTGTAATTCAGTTAAATAGTTTTCACGTAAACAATTTTTGTAATCACGTACGAAATGCAGTACATTCTCGCAATACCCTAAAGTATTCAGAAATACAGATAACTGTGAAATATTTTACGAATATTCATTTGGAAAATGAGTACAGTACGAAGAAACATGGCACTACAAAATATTTGTGACATACACCATCAGCCCATTGTATGTCCGCGCTGTGGATTGTAAGTTACGTGACTAAACTTGACTTTCAGTAGTTTGGTGCTGCATTGCACGAGCTCTCTTAAACCTTAATTTATACTGTGCACAACTGTGCATCTCTGTTGTTACACACACACGGGCCAAGGAAACAGTTCGACTGAACTGGGGAAGATTACACGAACTGTGTCAAGGATTGTTACCTCCCTGATTGCAACTTGTGTAACGAATTTGAAGTATTTCCCAGTCACTGCAACTCTAACGACCCAGAGAAACTGTCAAATTTTTCCTTCCAATTGCTTCAAATAAAGTTGGTAGTATTATATTGGATGGTAGTGACGTCATAAAAACGTTACTATCGCAGCCATATTGTTGGAGGAAGTTTGATGACTCTCGTTTTCATTCAATATGTACGAATTGGTCGTGTTCAAAAATCTCTTGGATCTTGGATGGCTCAGCCAATCACAGTCATGCCCTTTGTAAAACTTAAATATCATACATAACCTTGAATTGGATAGAAAATATTATTGTAGTTTTAAAGATAAAGCAACCAAGGTAATTTAAATTAATCGAATAGTTTTCAACGTTGTTTTCTTTGAAAATATCATACTAATTTTTGAAATGTAGGCCTACTGAGTCCATACATTTGTGATTAAAATAAATATTACTATTCGAAATATCGTAGTAAAATTATACTTATTGTCCTTTCGTGAATCTTTCCTGCATATCATTTTATTTTGTATCATTTTGATGAAAATGTTCTTAAATTAATGTACCAAATGATACATTTATTCTAAAACATCACCAAACATTAATAGGTAGGACGAGTTCCAACGAAATTTGACAGTGTGGCATGTCTTCAACAACATTTCGTAGTAACCGGCCCCAACTTTATTTGACAGAAAAATTTACGTTTCGTCAAGTATTCGTCTTCCAACTTCATTGTAAAATGTAGTTGGAGACAAATATTTGACAGTGCCTTAATAGCCAGTTTCACCAACACGTCGTAAAATACAAGTAATGCTTGAATATTAAAGTGTTTCACCAACATTTAAAAACAACTTGAATATCTTAATAATCAATTATGTTATGCGCTCGAAATCAGATGCCAAACAATTTAAATCTCTCTATAACGTATAAAAGAAAATTGGAAGCTGTCCAGAAATTAAAAAAAAAAAAAAAAAAAAAAAATATTAACCCGTAAACTGTTTTAAAAGAAACAAAATATTTATGTAGGTATTTATTATCAATGTATAATTTTTTTTTAAAATGCCACTTCTTCTCTGTATAAAAGAACTAAAGTAGTTCAGTGTAGGTGTAATTATTTCTTTAAATGTTTAAACAATTTCAGCGAGGCCCTATGTGCACTATATGTGTCTATATGTGCCTTGGTTACAAAATTGCAAGTGCAAGGTGAAAGGTTTACGTATTCACATGTATTCTTTTCTACTTTTTAATGTAAGTGTGCTCTACGTCTCGTAGACAGCGAGGTCATTATAGACGGCGACATACAACTTGCTACAATAACAGGAGCTGGGAAAGGAATCGGCCATGGCTTTTGTTAAGAAACCATTCCATATGTCGCCTGGAATGATTTCGGGAAACCATTAAAAACCGAACTCAGGATGGCCGGAGCCGGTCATCGAACGCAGGTCCTCACGAATTCGAGTTCAATGTGTTACCGTTGAGTCCCCCACGCTCGATCTTAGTTTTTAAGTAAATAATCTTAGTCCGCCGAGGTTTCATGCACATCATTTGCCTTTATGACAACGTCAATATCAACTCATAACATTGGGGAAGAGACATTATTATTTTTTTTATTCTTATGTTATCGTTTCTTCTTTAAGAGGGGGTGGTACATAGTTCAGCGCTAGAAGCATTAATCTATAACTGTAGGTTTCTTGAAGCCAATTTGCGAAAATTGATCAATAGCAATCCTAGACAATAATTTTAGTAAACGTTTTAAACAAAACTGTTTCCAGTGTTACGAACTTCTGAGACACTATCTCTGACGCCGGAACCTCGCGCATTTAACAGCGGCGCATGAGATCAAGCGTAACGAATTAGTAATTCTGGATAATTATTTATTCTTAAAGTTGACGAATACCATTATCTAGGATTGTCATTGAGTATTTTATCCATATTGGCTCCGAAAAAAGCGTAGAAATCAATTGATGTTTTCAGCGTTTATTTATCTATCACGCACTCTTAAGTGATCTGATTAACTGGTTATCACAACTGACAACACATTTGATATTTAAACCAGCGGACATGATCTACTTCAAAATGTAAGCATCACCTACCAAAGTGAAACCTAACACAGACGTGTCTCGCAATACTAAAACATCAATTACTCAATAGACTCTTTTATTCGATCTAGTTTAGGACGAGTTCGTGAAGATGGCCATAATATTACCGTGTAATTTTAGTCGTCTCTGCATCTCACACGTGACAAATAGTTTCAGCTACAAGTATATAATATTCCTGAAATGTTATCCATGTGTAAATTCATTTTTCTACCAATTTTCCACGGGATGGTACTTTTTTACGCCACAAAATTGTTTACCTTCACTAAGTCGCTTATAATGTTCAAGATATCTGGATAAAGGTATTTGTTTCAACTATCTCGTTAGCTATTACTCTAGAATAGATTAGTGAGTGAGGGAAAGATTTTGATCGGCGCTCAACAACGAGGTCTCAAGAAAGGGCGAGAGGTGACATGATGTACGGAGCAGCGCCGGAATGAAAGAGTGGGGGAAACGGGAGCTACTCGAGAAAACCCGCCGACGAGGTGCATCGCCCGACACCATTCCCACATGCTAAAATCCGGGGACCGACTCCGCTGGGAATCCAACCCGGTTTGCCTTGGTGGGAGGCGAATGGACCGACCGTTGGATTACCGCGGCCGCAGATTTAATTAGCGAAATGCTATTAGGTTATGGGCGTATGTGTTGGGGGTGAGGCATGTATGCTTGCGAATATTTATACCTTCCTTTGCACTTATGATCAGTTATACTCGCCTATGTATTTTTAGGGCCGTATCTACAAACGGCTTTCGGTTGTTATCAATCACCGAAAGTCTCTTCCGGCCGAAGCACACACTATAAACTTCTTTCGTTGGTTGGTTGACTGCCTGGAAGTTAAGAGCCATCCACTTTCAGGTGAATGTGGTCAGACGGTTATTCGAAAGCCTGTTCAGCTGTTTTCATTGTGTATTTATAACAATGGCGGCGGATCTTCTCTGGACTAACCTGTCAAACGATACTTGTCACATAAGAAAAGGCAACATTCTTAGAAGATATTTTTGATTGGAACGAGTTTAGGAAATACGTATTTGAGAGTTTTCAATAAACAGAAGCTACTGCTAAGTATACTATATCCGTTTGAAGTGTATGCAATATTACACGGAAGGTTTGCTACAAGGTGGGACTTTTCACAAACCAAAACTGTTACTGCACGTGTATATGTTAACAATGTTTGTACCTTTGTTTCGAAAAAATAGGAGAATTTTGCTTAGAAATAATGACAGCGTTGTGCGGAAATGACGGTAAACAAATATTAACGAAATACGTTTTCTGTATGTACACAATTTATGTGACGTGTTTATGATCTTAATATATTCGTTAGTTTCTTGCGATAATTATGTCAGATGTAAAAATAAACGATTAAATTACAAAATGTTCTCGTACTTTCGTCAAGTGACTCGTGTGACAGGTTATTCCATAGTTGTTTTTTTTTTTTTTTTTTTTTTTTTTTTTTTTTTTTTTTTTTTTTTTTTTTTTTTTTTTTTTTTTTTTTTTTTTTCGTTTTATATATTTCGTTATTGAATAATACAAACATTGGTTTTAAGCATTTTTAAAATCTGTACTGTTCTCCATGCAAACACAATATTATGCTCACTGAAAAAAATCCCTCACAAATACTACTTTAAACGTATTTAACCTTGACAAAAAATATTGCTTTTACGTACGTAACCTAAATGCAAAGACAATAACATCATCTCATGTACAACAAACGTGAAATGTCAGAACGATCGAAAATTGCAGGGTGCTTTCCTATATTCATTCTGCGTACTATCCAATGGAAGAAAAGTGGTGCTATGTTGCCATACTTACACTTCAAGTGGACGTGAAAGCGCTTTCAGCTGGCAAGCTCCTGAAAGTCGTTTATAGGAAGCGAGTAGTTGGCAAGCTGACAGGTGAATGTCTGCTAACAGCGCTTTCGAAAGCCATTTATAGATACAGCCCTTAGTCTGTAGAATACGTTCGCTTATTTTGCATTTATATTCGCGTTACGCTTAGCACTGTTTGACAATTCACTGTTAATTTCACTGTTTGGTTCATTTAAATGAAATGTACATTTTTCCTTTTTGGCAAAAACATTAATGAATATTATATAAAAGTTAAAAACCTTAAAGAAGTTTTGAAAATGCGTAATTCAACGTTAAGACATTATTTTAATAGAAATATTTGCGACAATCTTTACACAGAATTGGAAATACAGATTTTTTTTTAAATACGTCTATATAAAAAAAGGTAATATGCAAAAATAATCATCCATAAATCTAAACCTTATAACTGGTGGTTGTATTATTTGATAATTCCCAACATGTATCAAATGTTTGCTGATACAGAAGTCCATGTGTATTAATAAATTTGCGTCATCATAACTTATCTTTGCTCTTCATCCCTCTGGAAAATATTTGCATGTAATTAACTTTGATGTTTGATTTTCGATGCTAACAACGCACTCATAAAGTACTAAACTACACGGATAATTATATATGTACACACACAACGAACACACATACCGACAGTACTTTGACATAAACGCAAACAGTAGTTCTCAATAATACATTGTACAATTAACGAAGTTTTTATCACGTAAACGGAAATTCATAAGCTAGGAAGCACAAATTCTTTAAATACACTTCCAAAGTGCCATCATAAATTTGTGCAATAGCGAGTGATTTTCAGGTTTTTTTTTTTAATATAGACCAAAAAATTAATACAGTCAATTTACTTGAAGTAATAAATGTATTGATTTGGTTTCATTTTCATGTATTCAAAAATACATCTAAATGTAATTTGCTTAGCAGAGTTTACTAATCAACGCAGTACTAAAATGAAGATATTAAATGATCACCGAGACGATAACTTCAGACCAGATAAAAAATTTTATGAACACGTGAACAGCCGTAGAGCTTTTCTCACACGACCTACAAGAGGACTAAATGTTCGAATTATGCAAGTACCTCTTAAGGCTATGCTCTCTTGTTCCTACTGTTTGTGCGATAATTATTATTTTCAGCTTAAATTAAAGCATATATCAAAATTTTGTTTGACACTTTTGTTTAAAATTGTTTTTACCGTGATAGCTAATTTAAAAAAAAAAAAAAAAATACTAGGTTACTATTTAAAAAGTCAACTAATCAGAATTTCGTTAATAACGGAATAATCTAAAACAATAATAATTACTGCCTTGAATAACTAACCGACATGGATAATACGATCGTAAACAAAACTGCCGAACAAACTTTATATATCTGCTATCGTTCAGACGCAAAAAAAAAAAAAATTGCTATAAAGTAGACACAGAGCATGGCCTTGAAACCTGAAAATCTGCCAGACAAATTGCGGGCAGGCTGTATTTGGAAACGTCGAACTTTTCTTTTATTTCTACAGTTTGAACATAGGTTACGGTTGTCTCTCTATTGAACTTGTATAAACTAGCTGACCTAAAAAACAGCGCCTGAGTCTAAACATGCTTCGTTCAGTTTTATAGGCTAAATTTAGACTAATAGAGATGCTGTCAGGCAAGTATCATATCAGGTAATTCTAATTAATTTTAATGTGCAAGATTCTGTGTCTGGTTTTGTAGCAGAGCAGGGGCGTGTTAAAATTACTAACCTTATTTGCTAGTAATTATTTCAGACTTTGTTAGTTTGTGTGCTGGGGTTTTGATATAAATAACATTAAACAACACGTTTTGAAATTAGAACACTTACATCTTGCTGCACCATGTGAATTATTTATCAAAAACTAAACACAATATTGTATTTGGTAAAACTTCTCCAGGTCCTTAACCGCATAGGTCAAAAACGCCCGTGAGCACGAATGTAGAGTTGCGTGTCAATTTTCTGGCAAATAAAATACCTGACAACATTTTACCAGCGAATAATTTCTCGTAGTTTCTGCCACAGACTCATGAGGTGCAAACTGTATTCATGAATCACTTTACCCTTTAATTACACTTCACCGTTTTTTGGACCTTAAATTAAACTTTTCTCTTAAACTAATGACCTTATGTGTGCTTACCAAGGAGTATATTCATCTTAGTTATTTTATCGCATCCATCTGACACAATCCGCATGCGTGTACAACCCGGCAACCTGTATAAAATGAAGTGATAGTGCAACTTTGATACACGTGTCAAGAAAAATACCACCTTTATCCCGGCAGCACGAAATTTGGCGCACCCTTATTTGTTTTCATTTACTGTAATTAAATAGCCATTGCCGTTATTTAAGTAAAATATCTACAGTATTTTGCATGGATTTTAAAGCACAAGCTTAAAATCAAATTTTCAGGATTTCAAAATTTTTGTAAACGTCAATACCTGCTTCGATCAGTGTCGTACGCATATTGGTGTAGGGTTCAGTTGAAAGGATGTTTTCAATTTCTCACCTCCCCGAAATTCTGTACTGTCTACCATTCTCCTAAAAAAGCGAAGTGCGACGCTAGATATAGTAAATTATGATTCCTTTGTGATGTATTTTAAAATTCAAAAGATGATTTACGTTACGTTGATTTTTGGTTACCTATTTCGATTGGTATTGTAATTTCCCCCTCCCCTCTCCATTCCGAAATAAAATCCCGTGTACGTCATTGGTTTAGATATGTTTGACCGTACGCTTGGAACCCGCGCGTTTCTGAACTCTATTATCGACGTTTCACTCCGTGGAAAATATATGTGGCGTTGTAACGCAACATTAATATTCGCATTAACATTCAGCATTGGCAGCTGACGGCAATAATCATAGAGCAATGAGCGCAGTGAAACAAGCTGTAGACACGACATTGCCACGTTCCCGCGTCTGCCCAGGTCACGTCTGGTTCATATCGACATACACGGGCGGACACAGAAACAGAGACAACCAGAAAACAATGACACTAGATATGGAACTGTTAGTAGATTGCAGGGCTGACAGATGCTCAGCAGCAAATAAAAGGTGCAATAATTTCGCTTTAAACAGTATTGCCTTAATTTTAAACTTCACCTCTGATGACGTTTACATAGGGTTAAATAATTTTGTATCCCCTCGTTCACGCATGATGGAAATATAAAGTTGACTGTTTCGGGGACTTGTCCATCTTAATAGCTCTGAAGGGACAAAGCTTTGAGGTCGACCTTAATGCACGTATCAAAGGCCGCATTGTAGTAAGGATCCAAGCGCTGCAATAGTGTGCAAGATTCCCGCCGAACTGTTTTTGCTATGGAACATTCAGCGACACGGTCGTTTTATCACACGTACATTAGATGAACGTTCGCACTAGAGGCCTGTTTTAATCAGAGGCTCCTGGTTAATGACTACTGTAACATGAAAATATATGTGAAAATATGCATTTCAGCCGTTTCCCAAATTAAAAAAAAAATACTTGGCCATACCAGCATTCGCCTGGGGTGAACTTGAATATCTTGTAAGACCGAAATCTTGATGTTTGGAGCCGGGGATGAAACTCGGGTCCTCCCGATTGTCAGGCGAGTGTTTTACCATTGCTCCACCTCGCATAATCATTGTCACGCTCTTTAAATTATTATTTTATAAGTTCAGCAACAAAAAGTTTTCGTAACAATTTTTAATTTTAATTACTGTTCCGTATCTCTTAAGGGCGCGGTCAACCGCAATTTCCATCACCATTTTTTAATTTTTTATTTGTACCAAATATTTTTTTTCTAATTTTAGACATAAAGTGTGACGAAATTTGGCTCTTATTAAATTTTTTTTTATCTCTCATAGTTTTCGCGTATCGGCTTGTTAAAGTCATATTTTGCCTGTTTCCGTTTTAACGACTACACTAAAAGCAACTAATATACCAAACTCAAAAAAATCACAGTGGATAAAGACATTGCAGGCTACAATGAAATGCTCATGAAATTAAAGAATAAAAATTATTTGAATTTAAAAAAAATGCTGAAACTGAAATAAAAATTTTAAAAATTCAATAATTTTTTTAAAAATACAAATAATTTTTATTCTTTAATATTATGAGCATGTCATTGTAGCCTGCAATGTCTTTATCCACTGTGAATTTTTTAAATTTGTTATATCAATGGGTTTTAGTGAAGTCGTTAAAACGGAAACGTGCAAAATATGACTTTAACAAGCCATTACGCGAAAACTATGAGAGATAAAAATATTTCATTTAAGCCAAATTTAGTCACATTTTGTGTCTAAAATACGAAAAAAAAAAAATATCTGCTACTAATAAAAAATAAAATAATGGTGATGAAAATTGCGGTAGACCGCGCCCTTAAATATATTAGCCTGCTCACCATTTATAAGTGCATTTGTTTTCTTTTAGTTACTGATATTACCATCAGAGTCTAGTATGTAAAGGTGTTGACCTGTCTGAATAATCCTGACAAGTAGGCCTACATACCAGATACTAGTAAGCGTCTGTGCATACTTAGTGAGTACATATTGATTATTGGGATACAGCCTTAGTTAACATGTGCAGGATTCATGTCTCTTCCGTGTCTGTAACATCACGAAGGCTTCGTTTCTCGCTATGTATCCTAGCACGGGCCCCCGTTACTCTACCTGGTGCGGTAATAAGTAGATTCATACATGCAGCTCTAGTGAATATCATCAGAACGCAAAACTTTAAGAGGGCGTGGTACATAATTCAACGCTAAAAGCATTAATCTATAACTGTAGGTTTCTTGAAGCCAATTTGCGAAAATTAAACAATGGCAATCCTAGACAATAGTTTTAGCCAACGTTTTAAAACAAAATTGTTTCCAGTGTTACGAACTTCTCAGGCACAATCTCTGACGCCGGAACCTCGTGCATTTAACTGCGGCGCAAGAGATCACGCGTAACGAATTAGAAATTCTGGATAAATATTTACTCAAAAAGTTGGCAAATACCACTATATAGGATTGTCATTGAGTATTTTATCCATATTGGCGTTGAAAAAAACGTAGAAATCAATTGATGTTTTCAGCGTTTATTTTCCTACCACGCACTCTGTAAATTGTTTGCACTTTGTCACCATAGCAAATAAAATGTTGCTAGATCGAGTGCAGTTTCTATTGTGACACTGTGTAGACGCAACTGAACAAATACGTTTTAGCCGAAACTTTCTAAGTAACCTATTTGCACTAATGAGCAGCCAAAATGTGTGAAAAACAATGACACTACGTGAGTCAAAAGATACAAATTAAACGATAAGAACATAATATTGTTATTTATTAGTTCATTTGTTTTCATTTACGTTCACGATCAATCAAGTGTTGCAAGAAACAACTTTCAAACGAATTTGTTACCGTCAATAAAATTATTAGACTAAATTTTTGCTGTGTACTTACAGTAAAAACCATACAATGGCGAACACAAACGACTCGAAATATTACGAAGAAGTCGTGTCGTGGGCATTTATTTTGAACGCAAAATTTATTTTCGCGGCAAATTTAAATTTATTTTATGTTAATTTATACCCCCACACTTCCCTGACTCTGTTTGCAGTTCGCCTGAGGGAATGCAACTGAATTCGAACACAAGCAAGTACATGAACTAATCAGTGTTTTGGTTCCATTAAACTGATTACAGACGCTAACGGATCGTGACCGATTAACAGCCCTCCATTGCTCTGATGTTTGCCGTAATTATCCCTTGTTACTTAATGAAATCTCCGAGTACTATGTCCGCGCATGGTTAACTTTGCTAACATCAAAGCGTAAAAGCACTCAATACTAACTTGGTTTCCGGTTAGATTCCCAGAGAGTTTTAATAGCAGCTTCCATTATTCTCAACTTCCTCTGTTGTTTTATGTTTTCGTATGCCGTTCACCGTATTATTCGATGCTGAATTTTTTTCCGTATTTTCTTTCAAAGACACGCAAATACCAAAATTTCTTCTTCCGTGGGGGGCTATTAATTTTTTCTGTTGATAAACAGTGCAATCTTGACACATGTACAATCCCTACTTCTGAAGTGGGGCACAAAACAATTAGCAAGGGCGTAACTAAAAAAATAAAATTAATAACGTAAGGCGAGGGGACTCGTTGGTATAGATGCATGCTCATTACTGTGCGTCCGTAGGCATATGCTTGTCCCGAATAATTACTCGGAACTAGACCCTGTAATCGAGAGGCGTTGGTCTCATACAGCAGTTCATGTAATTTGCAGTGCAATACAATTATTTGTGACTTAATTGAAGTAATCATGCATAAGCTATCTATTGAATAGACTATACATTTCTCAGTTGTTACCTCTCACGTATTTGCAAAATTATTTTATACTTTTTAGTCCGCTTAAGGGCTTGTTTTTGAGTTTTTTTTTTCAGACTTGTGACAATAACTCAAATATTGTTTGACCAAAAGCTCTGAAAAAATTTGAGCCAATGTGCAGTCACACGATGCACAATACTGTGGATGCGTTTTCAAAAATAATGTACCATTCGTCAGCAAAAAAAATATTTTGCTTCATTTTTGCTTATTTTTACGACAAATAACGTGGTAACTTGGGTGATGAAATCTAAAAAACCGTTCAGTATATGTCTACAAAAAAATTCTGCTACAAATTATACCATATAAGTGTCAAAACTGTGGAGCAAAATTTTGATATGAGTATTAGGTAGCAATAAAAAAAATATTTTCCAAAACAGTGACATGGAAACAAAACAAGACGTGGAATGTTAAAGGTTTTTTAAAAGTAATTTCTGTATATTAGTTCCATGCGTGTAATAATTCGCAAAGGATTTTAAAAAATAACTTTTCTTCCGAACAGACAAACAAACAGACAGGCAAGAAAAAATTATTTAATATTTCACTCTCAGCCAGTTTGAGCTATACATATTATGTTAAATTTCTATTTATTTGGGAAGTAAGCTTAAATATAATGCAAAATTTGTGCCGGACAGGCAAACAGACAAGACAAATATTTTTTTAAAAACCTGGTAAGCTGTTGTTTGAGCAAGGTTATAGTCAATGAGGTTGGCCACATTTCACTGTTGTGTGTCGATCCACAAGTGATGATATACAACGTTACTTCTACAGTGGCATTAACCTCTTGATCAATAGAATTATCCCGGCGGAGAATATTACATGAAATATGCTATTTAAACAGTGTCTCCCAATCATCTGAACGCTACCAATTCGATTTATTCGTCTAACATGAGCTGATCGTTCTTTTGGAATTAATACACGAACTAATTAGTCACAAAATAAATACAAATTTCAATTTTATGATCCGTCGAACACAATCTGGACATTGCTAAGTAAGGTCATGTACAGATGCGGAGTTATTATTATGTTTAAAGTAACCTACGTGAGTATTCCAAATACCAAAAGAAAAGCATATAGATCCGCTCGAGCGTCAGAACATAAATCCCGCCAAAAGTGTAGGAATGGCCGAACAAACAAAACGTTAGTATACTTCTTCTTGTAATGACAATCTTATAGGTTGTAAATTGTTACGTGAGGACTGTGAACCAGGTATGTTGCCGCAGCTTTAACCTTGTGACACAGCATGTTTTCGACTGAGTAAATATGTAATTATATTTTTGTATTATAAACCACACGTTTAAACAATTCCATTATAATTTTAAAAATGTTTGCCTAACTACCACAAAAGACACGTAAGTGGTACCCACGCCCTTCCAACTGTTGCTAAGTAACCCCGGTTTTTCCTTACAATTGTACTCATGGCTACTTTCAAAATTAAAAAATATGTATATAAGTATGTCTGCTTGTCTAGTATCTGTAACGCACGCATTCCTCTACCATCCAACTGATTGCTTTGAAACTTGGTGACAAGAAGCCAGAACAAACTACCAAACATTTTCATTGGCAATTTTCCGTATTCAAATGGTTCCTAAAGCAGTTATTTACAATTCTTAACGTTAATGTTTTGTTGGAAGCTCTTTATTCTGGAAAATTACTAATAAATTCCGGTAACGTAATTTTTAATAACATTAATATTGCTATTACTGACATGAAATTTGAAGCCCTGAAAATATTTAATCAAAAACTTTTATTAATTTTTCTACAAATTTATTTCTTTAAGTTTTTTTTTATATTTTTTAAAAGATGTTACAAATGGAAGTGTGTGTTTTTACAATTCACTCAAGATAATTCGGAGTAGTTTGACTGAAATTTGCACGACATTGAATTGTTAACCACAGGACTGAAGTAGCTGGCAATAACTAGGAAAATGTATTTTTGTCAGCCTCTATGTCTCATTTGATGCAAGCAGCTACCATTGAACACTCAGCCTGAGAAAGGTGATGTTAGCGTGCGAGATGCGAGTATGCTCAGCTGGTTGCAGCCTCGATTCCTGCGACAGTTCCCGCGGTATATGGTCGTGGGGCCTTGGAGGGGTGGAGTGGGTGTTATCTCTCACACCCCGCGGCTTTTGATGTCGTGCCGACGAGGGAGCAGTGTGGTGCCTGGGAATCGATAATGAGGCGCCGACTATACAGTGCGGGGAAGGCTGCGGGAGACGCCAGAGAATAGATCTTGCTGCGGTTACCCCCTCCCTTCTCCGTGTACCACAAGACTCCCACCGCCTACACGACCCTGCCGGCACCCCTGCACTAGCCCAGAGGATTACCAGGAGACCAGCAATCGAGTAAACCTCTGCGAGAGGTATTCTTGCCAGCGATGGAGTAGCTGCTTCGTGCGTCCTGATATCTCATCACAGTGGCGTACGCAAGAGGAAAAGGGTGGGAGGGGATTTTGAAGGTACTACAACTCCTCCACCCCCAAATCTGCATCCAATTTCCAAATCTTAACAAGTTATATATTGTTTGTTTACACCCAAAAGTGATCAAGTCATAATTAAATAAATGAACATTATTAGTACCGAATGTGTGTGTGTTGTACCGGAACAATTGCCCAAATTTAAATTTTAGGTCTTGTTTAGCATTGTTGTGTCACCATATAGCGAATTACGGCATTAATTTTATGCTTTACAATTTAATTGTATTTTTACACAAAACGGAATTTATGACTTGGTAAACTTTTTGCAGTATATACCTACGAAAAAGAGCCAACTAAAGTAAAATACAAAATTCTTCACTGACGGAAGTTATATCTTAAAAAATACTACAGTTTCTTATTACTGTGTACATAATTTGCTAACGTCAATAAAATGCTTGAATAGCACAATTTTGCACCTTAAGAATCCCAATTTTCCTGGCTCAGTCCTCAACCGGTTTTAATTCGGACTCGTTACTTTACCTTTAGTTTGCAGTTTTCCTAATACGTGAAGTCAAAACTGATTGACTTTAAATTTGCTGGCTCTATTGTGTGACTATCCACTATGAGTTATGTGCTGATATCAATAATAAATTCAAATGTTAAAAGTCAAAGACAAAGAATTAAATTTTTTTAAACACCTTTGGTTGCAGCCCTCGCGACTAGCGCACGGTAACGCGCCATCAATGCTAGATAAGTCTCACCGCGTGACCGAGAGGAAACTGAAGTGAAGTTGGCAATGTTGTCAACCCTGGCGGCTAACAGCTAACCATACAGCGCTACGCAGCAGCGGAAAAGCCCGCCAACGAGTTTTTAATAAATCCGATTTCAAGCAGGACACGAAGCAACTGTTATTAGTGTAACCAACTTATCTTTTTTTTTTTTTTTTTTTTTTTTTGCGAAAGGGAAATACACAACGGTCACAATTTCGAAATGAAATTTTTTTAGCTACATGGATTCCGCTTTGTGCTGTGTTTCGCCCTTCTGTGCATTCTGACTGGCCACACAGTTATCGCGAGATCGAGTAATGCTACCAACTGCCGCATTTTTCTAGTGTTTAAATTTAAGGTTTCTTTTATATATTTTGTGTGTGTTTAGAGACTGAAAAGAGTACATTATTTTGTATAGTATTACTACGAAAATATGTATAGTGAAAAATACCGTACATTTATCTTTAAAATATGTATGCATCTCATGCTACAAAACAATGAATGCTTTCTGTGAATAATTCAAGTATTTATTAATGACCATTTGTAAACTAGCTTAGTATCGTTAAAGTATTTTTTTTTTCGTATAAAAAGTTTCGATATTAGGTAACCTTATAATAAATGTTGTTTAAGCATGTAAATTTTGTGATGATAAACATCCTATGTTTCACTGTTTTGTATTGAATTAGAATTATATAAATTTTTTACGTATTTATATTTTTGTAACGAGATCATGTCTAGTGTTATGCGTCTTAAATAATATTCATCACTTTGTAAAGAAAAAATATTGTGAAACCTTTTCTTTCACTTTAATAAAGGATGAGATAATATAGGAAAAAGCCAACCAATATCTCTATTACTAGAGCTACTGACCAAATGGAAACCAAACGCCTGTAGAAGTCATAAGAGGTATATTTAAACAGAATTCATATGATAGGAAAAATAATGACTTCTACAGACAAGTCAGGCAA
>PNEQ01024563.1:40701-71448 GCA_003012365.1 Medauroidea extradentata | reverse complement strand
AAACGATGCAGCAACGACATTTGGAAACGTGCGGTAAAGACATCTGGAAATGTGCAGCAAAGACATCTAGAGACTCGCAGCAAAGACTTCTCAGCAAAGACATCTTGAAACGTTGCAGCAACGTCGCCCTGCAACATTGTATGAACATCCCCCTGCAACGTTGCAGGAACGTTCCCCTGCAATGTTGCAGGAACGTTGCCCTGCAACGTTGCAGCAACGTCCCCACGCAACGTTGTAGCAACGTCCCCACGCAACGTTGTAGCAACGTCCCCACGCAACGTTGCAGCAACCTCCCCAAGCAACGTTGCAGATTTGTGACATCTGGATGTTGTAGCAACGTTGTGGCAACTTTGTTACAACGTAACGAAACGTTGTGACAACGTTGATTATTTTGGGCGAAACGTTGTAGCAACGTTGCCACAATGTCGCTGTGCTGTATGGGTAAATATTATACAAAAGCAACAATGGAGTTGCCGTTATTACATATTGCTAAAACGATTTTAATACTGGGTGTAATTAAAATCGAGGAGGAGTGTTAGAGTTATCGTATTAATGACTCATTGACATAAAACTAGCGATTGTTTTGAAACTAAATAATATGGTGTGTGTATAAGAATTCAGTAAAATAAAATAGTGAAGAAAAACAAGAGGTGTTTTACTTAAATGTTAAAAAAAAAAAAAATAAGACAACTTTCAGTCTGAAACCATTATTATTTTAGCGACCATAATCCAAATCTTCATTGTAAATATGTTATAAACAATACAATTGTTGTGTCCTGGATCTGTACAACATGTCAAATATTTGCAAACCACGGTAACTACCATCTCGCTTCCTTTCCATAGCATCACAGAATTGTTGAGCAGTAGCTACTCAGTTTAAAGACTAATACCAGGACACGGATTGAATTTTGCCATTTAGTGTATTGCATTTTTCATATTGTATTGAAAAAAAACGGTGTTAATGTGCATTATATTATAAAGGTACCGGTAACAAAATAATAAATTCATGCACAATTTTATAATTGTATAGTGGTTAAATGCCGGTTTAAAATACCGTTACGACTCCAGATGATAAATCGATCGGGTTCAGAATTTTTGCACAGGTTATTTTCCCGCTGTAAACGAAGCTACCTCGATACATCTCAGGCGTACACAAGAAAACAGTCTATGAAAATATTATTTTTATTTATTCTATACATGTTTCTGCTTACGGAAATCCGTGTAAGGAGGTTATGTTATAAATACGATTCTGTTTAAAATTTTGCATTGTTTCCGAAAAGACAAAAATGAATTGTTTTAATTTTTAAGTTATTAAAAATGTTTTCCTAGTGCGTTAGATATTAATTATTATTTAGTTAATTTTCCATACAAATGGAGACAAGGAAAGATGAATAATTACATTTCAATGTGTATTGACATTTTCAATGCAACATTTAGTAAGAACTTAGAAAAAAATATAATTTACACGTCACAGAATGATACGTAAAACAGTATCGAAATAGTCTAAACGTAAGTACAAAAAGATTTAGAATATGACCAGATAAACTCACACGCAACTGTAAGTTGCTTAAGTGCAATAGCTAACATAATTTTAATATTCTGTTTGACTATTTTAAAGGGCAATTTTCATGTAACATTTTAAGGATCGGTTGCTACCCATGGTTACTAAAAAAAAAAGTTTAATTTCTGCGACTCTTTTCAAATCATTACAAATGAAGCTTGATGTCATTCACCTAGTTGAAATGTTTTCTTAGCTGTGTGAGCATCAACGAAAAGGCTTGAGTGATAAAAATGTTATAGTGTAAATATTGTCTATAAGCTGTTAAGCTGTTCGAGAAAATGGCTTAAAGATATTATTTATACATGTACTGTTTGTAAAATTGAAGACACGCAATTATATTACTGATATTAAATTGTGGTATACAATATTTCACACTCATAATTTCATCTTTACTAAGGGTGAAATGTCGTATCGGGCTTGAAAGTATTAAAGTAGCTAATAAATACTGACCAATAATTGTATAATGATTTAACACAATTTTTAAAAAAATAATAAAGTAGGCCTGCAATGGTTTCTTACAATGTTTAACAACAACAGTTTTTTAAAGACTAAATTGTTTTCAGTTTCCTTACAGGACGTAAGTTTGGAATAAACTTCTATTAAAATTGTTCACATCACGTTGGAATTTATATTTCAATTGACATTATGAATTAAATAAAATAACTCAAAATTGTAATAATTCAAAGAACATGACTTCAAAGCACTGGCACAATATTTAAATCAGTCTACATTAAAACGTTGCAAATTTACGTCTGTAATTTTATAAAATTATAATTACACTTAAGATTGCTTAGAAACTACACATTTACTGTATAGTAACATTGTTAAGTGTTACACTTCATACATTTCCAATAACTAACATATTTTTGAAAACCTACTCAACTACACAACTTCCGTGCTGTCAAAGCCGTGTAAACTTAGCCGCAGAACGCGAGATACGCTTCACTGCGTTGTTTGTATTTGACTGTTTCGCTTCTAAGACAGTTGCTTTTCTCTCAATGTTTTTCGGAAAGAGTTATAATTTCATTAATTTAATTTTGTTTGCAATGACAATTCAGATCGTAGACTTTATATTTGACGAAATTTTAGCGCAATAAATTGATTTTTATCAAATGAACTTCAAGTCAAACATTTTCTGTTTTTTGACATACCCACGATCGAACTAGTCTACTTAGTTACGAATACATCAACTACTTAGATATTTCTATAATATTCATGCAAATTATTTTGTATGAGTTAGTTTCTACTATGAGATATCAAAGAAATCAGTAGGACTTCGATTTGATGTGTAACTTTGCAAACACAATTATATACAAATTATTTTTATTAGACTGAAATTTCGTCAGCATAAATGTTTACGAGTCATAAAGTTTTGGACCCATATACAGTAAAAAGTATAGAATTATTAATATATTTACCGAAGAGCTTTAAGGAGAAATATATTAAGATCAATGGGGGACGCGCTATCCGAGTGGTCAAACCACCGCCTTCCACCAAGGCGGACCGGGTTCAAACCCCGGCGGGGTTGGTCCTGGTATTTCGCATGTGGGCAACGGGCCGTTGCCGATGTGACTTTCCGTGGCACTCGCGTTTTCTCCTGCTCTCCGACGCTCCTCCATCCGATTGTCGTCCATCATTAATTTCTGGTCAATAATTCATTACTGTTTCCTCCAGGTTTGTGTTGGCGATGGGTTACCACCCCATCCTGCAATCATAATCGTGCCTGAAACAATGAAAGGACAACTTGGGAAAACACGTGGTTATTAAGTTGTATCTACAAAAATATGCGGCTTCACTCAGTTTCTGCCTATTACTGGAAAATAATTCCGTTCCTCCTGGAATATTACTGGCAGGATTAATAAACTGTTAGCTGTAACAAATAGATTTGGAAGTAATTCAGTAGTATATCTTCAACACGGGTTGTGGACCGTTATACAACCCTCCTCATAGCGTCCCTGAGCGTGAGCACAAAACCACCAATATTTAAGGCATGACTGGCGACACCTTGTAATGAGTACTTTTCTTAAGTTCGTTCTAGACAGGTTGTCTTGACCTCGCCTGAACTTACTTTTGTTTCCACGACGTAATGAGCGCAGCCGACCTTGACGCAGATAGCACATCACTATCGGCAACTACCTGTAGGTTTGAATGGTTATGTGAACGTTGACACTGAAATCATTTCTGTTGTTCTTTACTTTTTTTCCCCTTGTTGATACAACTTTCAGTTTAGCTCAGTGGAAAGTTTGTAACCTTGAATTTTTTACGCTAACCTCGTTGAATAGCGACACAAACAAACAAACCCATTCGATAAAGGTAGGAAAGCTTAGAAAAATAAATTATCGGTCTGATGAACTGCATATATAAATATATATATATACGTGTGTGTGAATTATATATAAGATATTTTTATCTCGCAAACATATACACTTAAGGAGCCCGTTGAATACCTCGTAAACAGCGCTGTGCTAGCAGAACACTATTTTCTAAGAAACTTCTCAATGCGTTTCTAATGTGTACGCTTACGAAAAGTAGAAACACTTCAAACTATATCGTAAATGTAGTTTCAAAACATCGCGTTAATTAGAAAGACCATTTCCGAGCTCCTCAAAATGGCTAAAAAAGGCTTTTTTTTTCATCTATTTTAAGTATACAACTACTCACGGGATTCGTGAGAAACTACAGTAGAGAGGTGTATTGGGCTTTGCTTATAACTTTCCACCAATGAAATGTTGGTATCACCGCTGAAAGTGTCAGTGAGGCGAGAGTTCTAGCATACCACTGCACGCCATTTCAGTGTCTTGGATCTCTCGCCTCTCACCCAGGCGATCCGTTCTCGATACCCGGCGGAGTCGGTCCCCGGATTTTCGTATGTGGGAATCGTGCCGGACAATGTCGCAGGCCGGCGCTTTATTTTTCGGGGATCTCCCGTTTCCCCCAATTTTCTAATTTTTGACCTTTTACATCGCATGGCCTTATTTCATGACATTCTTCGGGGTACGTATATTGCCTACTTGATGCCGTTCATTTACTGAAAGAAAAATTTTGTAGAAATATTCTCTGCAAATTTAAGTTGTAGTAATAACAAAACAATTTTGCGGTGGCCACAATATTTTAGTGGCGTGAACAATTTTTCCGTGCAGTATTTGCATTTGGGGTACGATACCCTGGCCCTTGGTTATCCCTTATCACACGACATTTGTTTTTACTAATAATTCTATCTTCCAGACGCTAGTTACAAAATTACTTATATGTTTTCTCCCCAATAGCTCGTACTGTTAAGTCATTCAGTTGCGACATCACAATTTAATGTCGTTATCTTAAGCCGGAGTGACTTCGGACATGTGAAGGTGACCATAAGGCATTTTATACGTCCCCGCTTGAACTAAAAAAAATTTAGGCAGTGTTCTCTATGAAATTATTATTTAGAAGTAACAACAAAATAATTGTTTTGGTTGCCACAGAATTTTAGTGATGACAACAAAATGTTTTAATTGTGAGTACAAAATTTACTTTTGTAGGGGAATACCAAAAATATATTTTGTAGCAGCCACACTTTTTTTCGTGTATGTACAATTTTTTTTTGTGTTATGTTCATATCTAAAAATTATCACAAAACAATCTTTACTTGCAACATTTAACCGCGAGATATTAAGCTTCACTGGATAATGGAGTACATGAGATGTTTGTACTCGCTTGTAACGTTTATTATTCTGATATACCTAAAGAAACATTAACCACTCACGTTGAGCAGCTTTGTAACAAACTTCAGTCTGGCAAAGCTCTATAAAATGCCTGACAGCTATGTAGAACACTGAAAGTGTTTTTATACGCGTGTTCTAACAGAAAGTATTATTATTATCAGTGCTTAGTTAAGAAGGACTGGCTAAACAGGCCGTAATATTGTCATAGGTATAGCTAGAATGAAACTTTTGTCATTTGCCATTTCAGCGATATTTTTCACCACGTGTTTTAAAGGTAAAATTACCATTACATTCAAATCTCATAATATATGTACGTTTCGTAGTACATGTACGATGGTACACATACCGTACATGTATGATTAACAGAGCTATATCTCAGACACCTTTGCCAATAAAATATACTATGACTGGATTTATTTACTTGGACATACTCCATTGCGAAATAAATGACTGTCAAAAGAAAACTAAAAATAAGACAAGAAAACATAAATAAGCAGAGTATGCTTTAGTTATCAGGATACATACACAACATGAAATTCCAAAAATGGAATCTGGTCAGATAAAACAAGGAACACACAGAAAATAAAAGAAATAACAAAAATGTAAAAAGAGCTAAGTTGACATGCGACACAACGACGAGACGGAACCAAAACACAAACAGAAATACAGCAAACAACACAACGATTAGACTAAACAAAACACAAAGATGTCGGACACAAACAGAAAAAAAAAAAAAACGACACAAAAGATGAGACGAAACAAAACACTACTGTTACCTCGTAACCTTACTTCGTTTCCACCTGAAATATACTTTACAAGTGAATCTGAATTTCTGAGCTAATTCACGTTAAGAACCGCCTGCTCAAGCCATCGAACACAATGCAGAGCTTCGGCGGTACACGTTTATACGGAAAAAAATGAACGCATGAGACTGGTGTCTGCTTAAGAATAATATTCAAAGGACGCTGAACGCGTATAAGATAATTCAAAGCACTCCAAGAATGTTTAAAGCTCATTATATCATCTCCTCTGCCGGATACGGTAAGAATGGGTGTTTTGCACTCCTTCTAGGAAAAATTTGTGGTACCAGTTAATTAATTTAACCTGGGTGTTATGTTTATTTAAACCATCAAAACCAAACGCCTGCATAGACTGTGTGGACAAGAATTTCAGGTCAGGTGAATTCCTTACGCCAAGGTTAATACGATCAAATAAATAAAGTCAGAACAATGATGATTTTAAACAGTTTAGAATTACACGAGAAATAATTTGTCTTCAAATGCCTTGCTCTCAGTGAGTTGTGGATTGGTTCCTTTCAGCAAAACTTCATTCGAATAGTTATCAACATCTGGATTCTAATTACGTTGTTTTTACGAATATAATATTTGCAAGTCCTGAGATGACGTACTAATTGTAAAACTTATACCAAAATGTACAGAAAATTTTTTTGCGATAAATTTCTTTACTTTAAATAAAATAGTATATAACCGTAGCTAATTACAGGCTTTACAAAAATTCGTATTCCCGATAACAAACGAAAATTTTATATTTTTTGTATTTTACAAATTATGTTTGACAGTATAAACCAGTTTCAATGTATTTTTTACGATGGTTTACACCTTAAATGATTTAAAAATTACGTTCGAAAAACAGCGCAAAAAGAAACCACTGGGCTTTATAAAACCGAAGATAAAAATCAATTAAACCAGCAAATTGACTATATGCATACCAAATTCCATAAGTAGTTTTTTATCTTTAACAGAATTTATAACATTTCTCAAACTAACCATAGTAATTTTTTTGCTATTGATAGCGCTCAAAAGTTATTTATTTCATAAATAGTATATTTCTTATCTTACAACGGTATGATTATGAAAAATCTGTGAGTTTAAATAATTTATAATGAAGTTCCTCCACACAAATGTTAAATACAACCAGGATGGAATCCAGCCAGGAACTGAAGTTACGGAAAGTATCCAGAATGCCAAGTTCTTTTAATTTTTTTTGTTCAGTAGCGAGATTAGAAATCAAACTATTATTTCCTGAACAAAACGGTGTTTTGAATTTATTTTTAAATTATTAAGCAATAAATGAAATTAATAGCGGAAATTAAATTAATATTTGGCAATATTAACATCATGCTAGTAATAGTAAGTTTAATTATTATTGGATTGAAAACTCCAAGTACTTATACACAAATATAAAGATAAATTTATCTCGTGCGCTTATAGACATTATAATCAGATGCATAAATAATGTTTCAAAATGTATTATTTGTGTTTACAGAAAAATCTGCATACTGCACATATAAAAAAAGTATATGTTTAAAAATTAAAATTAGTCATTGCACAATACTTTACACAAGGACTACCAGTAAGAATTTAAAATAAATATAATATACAGTACAATATAACCTACACAACATTAAATATTGAAGTAAACTGAATTTTAAATAAGGATAAATCAATAAGCACAGCAATGCAAACTGTGGGATACAAAATAAAATCGCGGACGTGGTGACCGAGTGGTCAGACCTCTCGCATCCTACCAAGACGATCCATTTTCGATTCCCAGCAGGGTTGGCACCCGGATTTTCGCATGTGGGAATCGTGCCGGTCGATGCCGCTGGTCGGCGGGTTTTCTCGGGGATCTCCCGTTTCCCCCGCCCTTTCAGTCCGGCGCCTCTCCATACTCACATCATATTCCCACAGAGCTAAATACCTCGATGTTAAGCGTTGACCAAAATCTCTTTACTCACGCTTCACAAAATAAAATCTGTTAATGATATCATCTAAATGATTATCTTTTGCTTGCATCAGAGCATATTTACAGTTACAGCTAATCAAGTGAAACAACAGGTCAAAATATATAAAAGGAGAAGTATTTTATCCTTTAGTTTCAAGAAATTTATGACAATTAAGGAATGAGTTATGAACTAAATTTCAACATTATTGATATGTGCTGTACATATAAGTTGTTATTATACCACCTAATCATACATATCACAAGAAATTGTAGTGCTTTCAAGGGTATGTTGGCACAAAACATTTTTGTGATACACCATCATCTCTTAATGTGTTCTATTGTAAATCTCCCGATAAATAAATAAATAAACTCGCTTACTGGCTGAAATAGTTCGTTTATTTCACTACACATTACTTAAGATTCTTTAAAATTTATTGTCACTTTAAACTAAGAGTTTCATTCTGTAACAAAAATTACATAACATGTCGACAGTTTCACATTATAATAATGTACATGTAATAGTATGCAATGTATAGTTCTTAAAAATGCATTCTACCTACTAATTTCCTTTCTTAGTTGTAATTTAAAGTTGGGGTGTGTGTTTTTTGTAAGTTACGCTATAATACACACTTCACATATGCAGTACATAAATATTTTATATTTTCTTTTTGTTGTGTGATAACTAAGTCTTTGAAGTACGTTAGTTTGACTTTGCTGCTCTCTAAGAAATTTCACCGAAAAAATAATAATCTCATAGCATTATAAACAGTTAATTATAAATTGATGGACAAAACAGACACAACATTCCCCTTAGTTAAAAATAATAAAAAAATACGCCAAAATAATTTCTATTAATCATAATGCGTTCAAATAGGTGAACTAATAAGGCTTTGCCTGTTACATTTAAAACATACTAAATATTTTATCCAAATCTTACCATTACGTAATTTTGGTGAATGCTTATCTTGTATAGATAAAAATATACCATTAGGTAAATTATTATGCACTTTTTGTTAATCTGCAAATATACGAATATTTTATTTATCCGTTTAAAAATTTAAATTCACTGATTCTACTAATCAATTAATTTCGAACTTCAGACAATGGGTCAAAAATTAAAAATAGAAACATTTTAAAAAATGACACAACTTTCGTACGCATATAAACACTTTTGTTTGTTTAATAATACACGTACCCAACAAAAAATTTCAATTTACTTGGCTTTTGCCATGACTTCCACACTCGAAATTCTGATTAACAATTCTAAATTTATAAGACATCGAAGACGGTATTGAATATAAATGCAACTATTTAAAAAAATTTTGCCCTTTTTAATATATATGGAAACTTAAATAAAATAGTTAGGAAATGATGTTTCATTTCCACTTATCTCATAATATATTGTCTTGATTTAAACGAAAGAAAACACTGCAAAATTCTTTCTAACTTTATTAAGATAATTTTCTTACGACCAAATTCACCAATTTTGGTACTTAAATAAATCAGGAATATGTCAGACAAACTCATGAAATTGTTTTGGTTTAGAAAAAATTTTACAGCCTACCAAAGGGCAAATTTGAACAAAAAAGGCCACATTACTGTGGTATATGCCATAATTTCATGTAAAAAAATCATGAGATTAAAATAATTACACAAAGGAAGCATTATTGCTTTAAAACTGTTGGCTTAGTTTATTCAAAGCGAGTGTTACTACCCTCTAATATTGTAAATAGCTACAACTTCACCGCCATCTGTAACGGTGATTTTGTACGTTCGTTGCACACTGCACGTCATACTGTAAAAAAACAATGTGATCATTGTGAATGTGGCAAGCACCAAATATTTAATTTTAAAATATGCACACAAATGTCAGTAGCCACGTGACGTATATGAAAACACGGATACAGGCAATTTTTGTGTGGATAATGGGTCGGCCATATTGCTACACTGTAAAAAATTCGTGTTTTAAATGAAATATAAATTGTTGTATGTCCAAAAATTTTCACGTGTTTGAGGCAGAATTTCTCTGCTCAATTAAGTTATTCAAAGATGTAATAATATTCATTAATTCCTCTTGAAAAGTTCCTGGAAAATACTTTGAATTTCGTTTTTTGCCCAATGTTTTGGATTAGCAACAATGGTTGAAAAACTCAGTGTAAAGGCTGATTCCTGTGTAACAAATGTAATGAAAGCTATCCTATGGTTACAACACATTATTGCCATCATTTTATTCTCGGCCAAATTTCCGGAAATATGTCTGGTTAACTTCTGAATAGCCTGTATACAAGCTGAGTCAGGACGGAGTGGGTTATTTTTGTATGGTCTTAGATTATAAATGGCTTAGAATAAAATGTGTTTTCAATTTTCCAATAAGTGAACTATGGTGTCATTATTGATACCCTGAAAAAACATTTATAAAACATAATTTCCTTAAACAAAATATAAAATAGTATTTTTAATTCGGTAATAATCTTAGTAGTGTCTAAACAACAGCAGACTGAGGAGGTTTTGATTTCTCTTTAAATAAATAATATTTTAACACAGATTTTCATGGTAGGACTACACCCCTTATAGCCTATGTTAAAATACTCTCTCGAATAAGTTCATGATTTCACTACATAAAAAATAAAAACACTCAGTCCTGCCTCATCATATGTACAGATCGCAAGTGAAGACGGTTGTGAGGCAGATGCTTAGGCCATGAGAGAAAAAAATATGGAATATTCTTGTCTGTACTTCGTTTAAGGTCATCCAGGAATTATCTTTAATGTATATTATTAATTTAAAAATCGATCTACTGAAACAAAATTATAAATTATGTCGATCAATTTTTATTTGAAATGTATAAAATTAATTTTCTTGTCTAGGATCCCAAAAATAAGTCACATAAAAATCTGGCGGACATCATGTTTTTCAAATGTATGTGTAATTTTTGTGGTGAATAGTGTTTAGATTTAGTATGTGTGATTGCTTTTCGTTAGTATACTGATATTACTTGTTTAAATTAGATTATGTAATTATCCCTACTGTGTTTTAAGTTTAATTAATATAACTCAATTAATTGTTGTAATTAAACATTTTATGGAGTCGAGCACTGTGTTATTAGCTGTCAAACCAGCTGTTTAGATTTGTGATTCTGTATAAAACGGATTACGGGTAAATGGATAAATGAAATCGTTTTGACGTTACACGTGACGTAAGAACATTTAACTTGCCGGATATGAAATAATCATTTATATGTGTCTTTGTTTTCGATTGAGTGCTAGGTGCCTACACCCAGTTCTCGTTTGTCTATTGGACTTGGGCAGGAACCGAGAACTTTTTAATTAGATTTTAAATTTACCAAAATTTGTTATAAATACGTACTAAGAATTTTAAATCTAAATTTGTTATTAATGTATGTTTATGTATATTGTATGTTAAAGCGAAAAAAAAAATGTAAACTGAGGATATGAATGGCCACAACACATTTAACCGATGAACATAGAACTCTGAGAGTTCCTTAGCCATTTGTAAGTGAAGTTAATAACGCCAGAGGGAGGCAGTGATTGGCCTCGTTGCGTGTCTGCCATATCTCCCTCCTAGGCTAGGAGAGACAGTGACCTGACTATCACGAGACATGTGAGCAGTCCTGGTAGCAGTGACAAGCAGGCTTGCGGCGCCGTGGACGCAGAGTGACCGGTTCCAGCGACGTTGACTCTCTCCACGGCTCGGCTAACCTCCAGGCTCAGCAGGTCTTGTAGGCGAGGTACCATGTTCCTCTGCAAGTCGTCTCCAGCAGCTTGTGCCAGCTCCTTCACCTGACTGGATGACAGAGTCTTCGCCGAGCGGACCTCCGCCACATACTCTCTGCAGGCACAACACTCACTCATCACTCTGCAGCTGGGAGCATACTATACAGTTACAACTCAGTATTACAACCCTCCTCACACAAGATCTAATTTCTGTTACCGTCTGTTATACCTATCGATATAGTATTGGGCATATAAGATTTTGTAGAAATTCTTATGAAATACCTAGTTCATTCATCATTACAACATAGTGACACGATGCCTAACAAGTTGAAAGAAAATATAAAAACTCAGTCATGTCAACGGTGTTTAATTTCATCAGACATGGATGATTTGCATTTCGAAATTGGTGGATTAGACCATGGCGGCAAAAACTTTAAATTATTCAGAATTAATTAAGGTAAGTTTACATAAGTGATTTTATGAATTAAAACGCCATTTGAAACAGAATAAATCGTAAAATTTTATGGTCAGGTCACCAACACAAAGTGGCTGCAATTAACATCAGAGACTTCTGAAAGATAGCCAGCAGAAATGCTAACAGAAAAAATTGTAACACTTTTTATTACGTTTTTGGGTAGGTTTTTTGGTATGAAAAAAACTATACACCCTTTGTAGGTGCTGGAATACGGCTCACACGAAACCAGAATCGCTAACAGAAAATACATGAAAACTGCTACGGTTGGGCGTCGTCTTCCTCAACTGATATTTTTCTACTATCCAAGATCTCGTATGTTCAACAAAAAACTTCAATTAAAGAAAGTTTGGAAGATGAATAGTGAACACCTATCAATGGCTTATAATTTGTTTAGTCGTTATCGAAATATGACATAAAAGTTTAGTTATAAGCATTCTATATTTCAAAAGGGAGGAAAGCTTATATAATAAATCGTTAAATTTAACATTTAGTTACAGTTTACAACATAGCAGCAGAAGAAAAATAGCCCGCTCTTGTTAAACTGTTTGAATATGCACAAATGGAACACACTCATTGTATAAACCAAGATTATGGTAACACAGGTCCCTGTGTTTTAGTGTTTCAGCCCAGGAAATAAATGAACATAAAAAACATGGATAAGTTGCAAGAAAAAGTTTATTAACATCAAATTACGCAGAAAAATTCGTAGTATAACATATTAAAAATCCACCAAAATTCACCTTCCGGTTTTTATTTATTTTTCCAGAATTTCTCCCTAAAAACTACGGAAAAAATTAATGAGTCGAATACGATTCATCTCACGACAAATCTTGTACAGCCAGTAATTAATGAGCACAAAATTTACCATAACAAATCTAAAAGTTCACGAAAATCCGCTTATAACTTTTTTTACCCGAAAAAAAAAAAATTAAAAATGAAATTAATCGTTAACGAGGAACATACAGCAAATTATTTCAGATCAAAAGTAAATGACTTTTTTCCGTTTAAAAGTAATGATCTTATCCATTACGTGGGGTTTGTAGCAGGGAACAACCTTTTTAAACTTCAACAAGCCTTAAACAATGCAGCTTACGTCAAAATACGTATGTAGGACCATGACTTAAGAGCACAAAGTTTTACGTAATAAAAATAAAATTCACCGAAATCTACTAAAGTATTATATGTGTTATGGTATTCGCTGCGTAAAACCCCTATCCGTGGCTTTCGTTGTCCACTGCAGAAAATAGTAGTATGTTTAAGTCTACTTAATATACGACTGATTTCGTCCGCATTCCCTGTACAGTGTGGATTTTTGTCCTGCTGATATGACTATTTCCGCTGTGAAATAGAAATACTTAAATAAAATAATTTGGATGTGTGTGTCTATAGGAGTTTGCCTAAATAGTAGTTTTCCGTTTAATGGCATATTTCGGACTTATTTTCACATACACATATATTTTTATTATTTTTTTTGTGCAGAAAAAAAACAGGGTGCCGTCATTAAAATCTGAATTATAGTCTTGTGCCATGCAGCGAGTAGATAGATCCGAGAAATGCGTCTGAGCACAGCTGACAGTTTTGGTGTTTTTTTTTTGTGCCGGCGTGCTGCGCTCTTGCCTAGTGATCCACTAGACATTTCGTTTATAACGGAGTGTAATGAGCTTGATACATGCTGTAAGTATGTGGTGTTGTTTCAGTTTCGTTAAAGATACTAGAGATAGGAAATTTATAATGCGGATAATGCGGTAATAATTTTTATATGAAAAGTTTGGAACTTGCCACAACAATTGTTTAAGGACTGTGTGAACAATTTGATGAATGGATTGTTAAAAAAAAAAAAACAGAGATGGCCGAATTGGACAGTGATATGTGTGTATTTTGTAATGACCATGTTAAATCTAATCAAGCTGCTACGGTAACAAGAAAGGGTTAGTTACGGATAAAGTCTGCATCTTGCGATTTACAGGTACAGTTAAAAATATTTGAAGGACAGCATGTACATTCATATTGAATGAAAAAGCTCGCAGATGAGAGGCGCTTGGCTAAGTTGAAGAGAAAATTACGTGCAGAATCCGATGGATAGCCTGCCTCGATTTCTCCTAAAAAAATGTGTTCCTCGCTTAGAAAATTCTGTTTACACGAGAACTGTTTCTATTGTGGACAGAAAGCACAGGTTGATCATCTTGTAACAGAAACAAATGTGGTGGAAACCGACGCTGAAAAGTTTTACAAAGCTGTGAAAAGTGTGTGTAAGGAAATAAAATACGATAAATGGGCTAGGGATGTTCTTGGACGTTTACAATGTGTTAACGATCTTTGTTTCAGCTGATGCTATATATCGTCACAAGCGCAATTTTAACTTCGGTAGTTTCTGAGAAATGCCTATAATTTTTCAAGGAATTTATAGCACCTGTGATACACAACAACTGAATGTAAACAAAGGTAGCCGCCGAGATGAAGAAAGGAATTTGGACTTCCTTAAAGCTATGGAGAAATTTTAAATGGATGAAGAAACAACAAGAACCATTGACGAATTGCAGGACATGATGAGAAGAAATTTACAAACAGGATTTAGAAAAATTTATGTTGACAAGAATTTCTGAGCATTGTCGCGGTACAGTTTTGTTTTTTAAAAGCGTGGGTCTAGGAATGTTGATAGTCTCCATGAAAGTGTAAGTGATATTTTGGTTAAATTCCACAACAGGGAAAACAATAGTAGGAGTACTGAAGACGGAAAATTAGACAGTTTAGTGGATTTTGGGGAATTTTTCTATTAGGTAAAACTCTCTGCTTTTTGACATATTTTAACGTGCGATGCATTGTTTTCGGCTTATTGCCATTTAAAAATGTTGTTCTCTTCGAAAAACCCGTATAATGAAATTTTCATTATTTTTAAGCGGAAAGAAGTAAGTAAATTTTTAATGCAATATGACATATTATTTTTGTTCTCGACATATTTCGGCGTACGATGTGCGGTTTCTGTTTTATTGTACTATGGCCTTTTCGGGATAAATTCTAATATATATATATATATATATATATATATATATATATATATATATATATATATATATACACACTTATTATTTGTGAATTTGTATGAAATTATAATATATTACTGAAAATATTAGTCACTTTAGCTTTTCATCTGAAATATTTTACTGTAAAGTGCACCGTTTTTTATATAATTCATTTCTTTATGTTTTCCCGGTACGAATCAGGGAAAAAGAAGAAGTTATACGCGAATTTTAGTGATTTTAGATATGTAATGTTAAATGTTGTTCTCTTATTTTTTTTCTACAAGTTTTGTCGTGAGATGCATCTTTTTCAACTTATTAATTTTTTCCGCATTTTTCGGGAAATATTCTTGGAAAAATGTAAAAACCGTAAGGTGAATTTCAGTGGATATTTGATATGTTATTCAACGAACTTTTCTGGGAATTTTGACGTATAAATTTTTTTCTTTCAATGCGTCAATTAATTAATTTACCTCTTTTTCTCATATATTTCCTGGACTATTTCTTTGTCTTCACCCCTGCACTCACACACCTGGCTATTCCTCACTACTCAACTTGCATTTCTTCCGGTCGCCCAGTCCCCAACCGGAAGTCCAGGAGGTAAGGAGGGGTTGAGAGGCAGTCTGCATACATGTTTGTCAGGGATTAGATAACTCGAGTCCTGCCAAGATGCATGTATTGACACCCTTGGTCCGAACAGTTGCAATCAATACACGATATCTTGAAGTCTGACATATAACCTACAAATATTTAACTTACATATTGACCTACAACATTACTTCCAAATTAAATTAAATCGTTGGTGGCACATTTAAGCAAATAATATATATTTACAGCATGGTTGGTCTGTAGTTCTTAAAATGTAACATAAATTCCTCTGAGTTTAAAAATGGAGGATTCACTCTAATAAAATCTACGTGCATTAAACATTACTTGATGATTTATTAAATACAATATTTAGTTGTAATTTATTCAGTTTTTCTCTAAATGTGACATAAAATCTTTGTGTACACATCACATACAATTTTTCAAGTCGTTGGAACTACAGCAATATAGATAAATAGGCATTAATAAATGTGTCAACGTTTTAAAATCGATTAAGTGCAATCCACGGATGCAAAAGGTTTTAAATGTTGACGCACTCACTCACACACATAATTACACTCACCAAACAAACACGTACAGATATACACAAATAAACAAACATAATGGTAATCCCGCAAGCAATTATTTCCCACAGAAAATAAGCATTCAAAGTGTGGTAAATTTTTTAATTGTTCCCCAAAAGACTTTTCATAATTACGTGCCGTCTGACTAAATGAAAGATAAGTAACCGTTAGCGTAGAAAGTAAAATTCGCGAAAGCACATTCAAAATTGGTTTTAAATCTTTACTAACAATTTTATATTGTATTAAGATTTAGTAAACCTAAATTTAATGTCCCTCATCTGGCAATACGTTAAGGGCCATATTACCAATAACTACGTAAGATACAGGTTACAATATCTATGTTTTGATGTCATTATGGTGAATGTTATTTTTATTTTTTTTCATACAGTTCTTTATAAAACTCGCAATAGGCTAGTCGACCATTTTAATGTCCACATTTTAAGAGAAAATTCAAATTCTAATCCAAGTATAAAACTCGAATAGTTTCATTAATACTACAGATAGGTAGAGAGTTTGCCTCCTGAATGTTGAGATCAGTGTAGGGCAAATATAATTTATGCTATACGGCCATGTAACATAGCTACACATATAAGCGGCTTAACGGAAATAATACAAACGTAGAACTTCTTGAATATAAAAAATCGTGTATTCGAATACGGTTCCCAAATGTGGCGGATTAATTTGGGAGCAGCGTGAATTTCAACGCCACATTAACGAACTGGACAATCTCGATTATTGAATTGTCTCCATACGTAGGTACAACTAGAACAACGTGATAGCAAACAAAAGTGTTTCATATGTACAACTGACTTGCCGCCATCAAATGCATGAAAAATAATCAGTCGTCCAATCACAGAAGTGACAGTGAAGTATTTGTTTCTGTCGATCAAACTTACTTGGAATAAATATATAATTCTCAGTGTCCTCTATCTCAAGAGTTATATTCAATAAAGGAGAAGCAGTGCAATCTTGAAAGCAAACTTCAAAATAGTATGTGGTATAGTCTGACAGGAGGATTTTTTTTTGTAAAATCTTATTGATTTTCAGATTTGTTTGTAACTGAAAAATTCACATAACAAATATACCAATAAGCATACATAACTTTATATTCTGCATTCGGTTTTTTATCCGAAATAATTTTAATATGTTCAATTAATTTTCATCAGGAGGTGGTTAACAGTGTGTACTAACCCTGCGTATAGCGTATCCAACTGCAGCTTTGAGAGAGCTTTATGGTTAACTGACGAGATGCTACACAAAAGTGTTTATACTTAAAATAATATTTGCAGCTTTTTGTCTGCTTGCTGACGCATTTATTCCCGTTGACTGGACCTGAAATGTGTAGTTTCTTCTTTATTCGCTAGATATTTCCGAGGAGTTTGAAATTAGTCACGGACCAATTGAAAATAATGACACATTCGACCAGTTGTAATGGTTCCATTATGACAGAAGAAAACATTCACAAATATTTTAGGTATCTGACTAGCGTTCAGTAGCTACTCTGTAAAAATATGTTTAGATTAAATTATGTGTGTTACCTGTAATAAGTATTAGCAACGAACTCTAGTAAAGATAAGGACATTTTGTATTCATTCTTATGTATTTTTCAAAAACTTTCTTGTGCAGATTTTGCCTGCAACTTCGTTAATCAGAAATAGGCTTGTCTTTTATGATTAAAAATTTATGTACATTTACATTGTGAAATATAAATAATATTTCAAAATGGCTTTGAATATATATGCTCATAAAAATCATCTTTTGAGACCTGAAAGCTATGTACGGTAAATATTACTTGTATATTTAGTCAACTGACATGATTCATTTCAATTGTATGTTCGGAAACATCTTTAGTAAAATTAGAGTTTATTTTCGTAAAATTATCGTAAATTTACGGAATAATAAAACAGTGAAAGGTTTATTTTACGATGACTGACTCTTAAAAAGTATTAAGATGAAAGTCCAGATACATGTTAAACACATACAAGTTTAATTGCGGTAAGTCTGTCAATGACGGTAATCAGAGCAAAATAGGTGCATCAACATTAGCGGTAAACTCACGCTTTGGGAAACAGTTTCAGGCCCTGGAAGGTGTAGTTGTTGGAGGATGGATCCGTCCAATTCGCCAAGAAGAACAGTTGACCTCTCAGGCTGGTCACCTTGCCCTGTACGTCGCCAGACAATCCGGAGCTTACTTCGTCTTCGGCAGAGAAGTTGAGCCCAAACTGTTAGAAAATTTGAAAATATTCACGTTTACATTCATTCCCATTGTTAACGCATAAGGAAAAATAATGCTTTGTTGGAACTAAAAATGCCTTTCGGTGACAAAACTTAACATGGTTATATATTAAAATATGTTTTACTGGTCTATAAATCTATTAAAGCGCCAACATATGTGTTAATGAAACTATAAAAACTTAGGTCCTTCATTGCATGTACAACCTAGACTATAGAGTTTAATCCTGCTTGTATGTTTGATACCTAGCTAGTAATGATTACCCGTTGCTGTCTATTAGTGGGAGTACCCAAAAATATATCATTTCTAATACAATGCAGAGGATAACATCGAAAGGAGTACAGGAAAGTGTAACAAATTCTTAGAAGTAGATTATCTACTACAGCATACCCATTTTGAAGACACTCCATGGCAGTACACTCAATTATCAATGCATGAAAACAATGCCATGAATATTCCTTAAGTCACCAATACATCACCTCTCATTTCAAGTACACTGTGTTTATGAAATATTATAAAATTTAATATATGTACATATATGTATTTATATGTTTTCCCTGCAGATTTTTTTTATCAATTAATCATTGTGGTTGAAACAACCAACGCAAACAATGTAGCATGAGTGCTGAAAAACAACCACATTACAACAATAACACACGAGCTAGCCAAAGTACTATTTCAAAAGTTCCACGGTACAGAATTTTTTTTTTCTATTTTAACGTGTAATTTCAACTCTCCAGAGGGAAATTGATATATGTTGATTGTAATCAGCACACCAAATTAAATGCAACGGTATATATTTCACTCATTTTCCACTAAACTATCAGTACTTATATCAATGGTATACTTTGCAATTACCTGTAGATGAAACGGGTACTTCCTAAGAAAACCCACAGATAACGGTATCGTCCAAAAAACCCAGTTTTAAGTTTTTCAGTACCAAGCTAACACTCAATTTCTCAATCACAATTGTTGTCACTATCAGAGAAGTGAAATGTATACTGACACATTTATAGGTGATGATTTACTAAGTAAATATTTTCTGACACACAAAAAATTTTACAAAATTTATTTTATAATTTGATAGTCACCACATAAAATCATAACTGGTATTAATTCATTTAACCTTTAAATTTGGTCTGCTTATTGTACACCTATACAACATCCAATCTTCAGGCCGGCGGGAGAAAGACATATCTCGTTAGTCAAGCAGCCGGCCCACTCTTTTCACTCATACTGCAACACTGCCAGAAGTCGAGATCAAGTGATGGCTGTTTATTTTGCCTTTAATATTGCACTCAAACATATTTAAATACATTTGCCCAAAATTAAAAGCTGTAGAGTTCATACATACATTACTCTCTGCTGTTTTCTTTAGCTAACATTTCTGAGAACAATTACACACAAAAGTGAACGTCGCATAAACTCGTTTAAATAACGGATTAATGTAACTTATTTATAAGATTTGTCGTATTCAATTAAAGCATTAACATTGTTTTAATTGAGTAACCAGAAATTAATGGTAGTAGAAGTACTTTCATTTAGCTGTTGCTGAAATTTAACGTGTATAATGTCTATTATTATTATACTTACTGTGAAGTTGGTCAACTCAAAGTCTGCGAAAAAGTTTGCTAGGTGGCCGTCAACCTGTATGGTAAACTTGTCACCGTAGCTGAAACCACTGAGTCCTGATACACGACCTTCTCCAAAGAGGACCGAACCACTTGCCTCCTGTAAGATAATCAGTCATAGGTAGATCTTCCGAATCGTTACGCGTAACAACGTTTCTAGTTTTACGCTTCCAGAGAAATAGATTCGTGTTCAGCAAGAGCACATTTTAATTGCGTAGTCAGCTGTTATGCTTTTTGTTTTCCATAGTTTCCTAAATGACCTATCGTTATTTATTTGAAGCGATCGCTAAGCCAAGACAACAATTAAGTCTTCATCCACTGACTGGCTTTGCTGGAGATCACACCACATTATCATATCATAATGCTACTTCCATACTTTAAGATAAATAATTTCATTAGAGTTTAAGCTACCGTATAATCTTTAAAAGAGTTGTGTAATGGGAGTGCATGACTGGACTTAATTTTTTTATTATTATTTTACATACTCCATTGTGATGTAGATGTCTGTCAAAGAAAACTGAAGAGAACAGAAGAACATAATTAAGCAGATAATACATTAGTCAACTGTTGACTAAAGTATACTTCTCTTCTTTACGATTGGAGTGTGTCCAAAAAATAAATCAATTTATGAGCTTCTCAGTTACGGTCTTGTGGCGTTTACAAAGAGTAAAATTATCAGAGATAATAGTTATAATTTCTGTCACGTAACTATGTGTGTTTTTGTCAGTTTGAGGTTGTTATCTAATACCTAACAGCATTCCGTTATTTTAATGTAAAGAAAATTCAAAGTATACATGAAATATACGTTTCGCATTTTAGAAATAATTAAGTAAATGTGAAAAATGAGTTGTTAAAACGTTATATTATGTGCAAAGATAAGCTATAAGCTATTAGAAAATAATCGACATTAAGTAACACTACACGCATATAACCAATTTCCTTTCAAAATATAAAAACTATTAAATATCATTATCTCCAGCACCGCCGATTCAATTAAGTTAAGTGTTGTGACAGGTACGGTCCAATACAAGTTTAAGCCTGTGACCATTAATATCTCTTCAACATATATAATTTAATCCCGCCAGTTGCCCGCTGTAAGTTTGCAAGTATATTTACACACATAAGAATATACATATGCTGTTATTATATATGCTATAAGTTTCATCCCTTGCAAGTTAAGAAACAGAAGTATTCACAGTCCTAAACACCCTAAATATCCTCACTGTAAGGTGCGTTTCATTCTACCACATATCGTGAGGCAAAACCAATTTTTTTGCTGGAATTTTGCAAGAGACAATTTTAGCAGTTAGTGACTCAGGACCAGTTTGTGGTCAATTATAGTCTAAGTTGTAATAAAACTAGTATTGTATAGTATTTGACAGTAACAAAAATTAATATCTTTAATTATTTACCGAAAAACAAATGCTCACTGAAAATTTCTAACCACTTCCATAATCATGAATATTCTGTCGCTGACTTGTTTCAGCCAATTGTCAGTAGACTCATTCCTTGCAACGATGCCAATGGCAAAGAATGGTAAGGAAGAGTTAGTGCGTACCTTGAACATCTCCTCCACGCCGTCCGGCATGCTGAAAGGTGTCATATTGAGGGCGGAAAATTGCTTCCCTGTGTTAACCAGCAGTTCATCGACAAATTTGTTGAAGTTGGTGGTCAGCCACTTGTCTTCTGCCGTCTCCGTGGTTGTCGTGGGAGTTGCAGTGACTCTACGAATGTCTGTATCAGCAGACTTAGCTGTTTGGATCCTGGGACTGAAGAAACTTGGGCTTGGACCAAACTTTTTGATTGATGGCACGACATGGCCGGTACCTGAGGTTGGGGGACTAAGATTGGTACTACTGTTACCTGTGGTTACAGGGCTTGCAACTCCGCCTGATGTCGTAGAGTTAACAGATATCGTGTTTGTTGTAACGTTGGCAGGATTAGGCGATGATTTTGTTTGGGAATTCGCACTGGTGACTGGTTGGTCTGATGTTTTGGCAGTGCTGTTGGCAGAACTGTTCCCTGCTGGGACAGAGCTCGTGTCTCCGCTTGTAGTGGGCACGGTACTACTGCCAGTAACTTGAGGGCTGGTTGTTGTGGTAGGACTCAGTGGCTTGGTGGTCCTAGACGTGGTAGAGGTGGATGATTGATCAGGGCTCAGGCTGAAGTGCATCTCTGACACCAAGCTGTTCAGCACCCTTGATACGTCATCCTGAACGACAGGAAGTACCTTTTTCTTTATGAAACCAACTATGGCATTGCTTATGTAAGGGCTGAAACCTGCAACGTCCGTCACGTTCTGGTGGGAAATCTCCTCGGTCGTCACGTCCCTAGAAATAACAAGACAACTATTGTTAATGTCTTTGAATGCTACTTGCAATGGGTCAGAGTAACGCCACTGCAAAATTATATCGTCCCATAAATGTCGTATGAGTATAAGCAAAAAACAAACGAAAAACGAATACAAGCCTGGTTTGGCTGTATGTTTATGGATGTATTGACTACAGAAAAACTAGTCTTGTATTCTCATTTTTTCGTTTATTGTTTGCTTTGTCTCATATTAGATTTCTGGGACGACATAATATTGCAATGGCGTGTGTGCACAACAGTACAGAACGTTTGAACTATTGTTCTACTTCTGCTGTTAAACTGTTCTAATACGAAACGGTGAACCTTCTTTCACTAATGGTAAGTAAACAATAAGTAACGAAGTAAAAAAAAAAACAATTTTTTGTCAGTTCACAATAATATATTCCAACATACTATTATTTTTCCTAACTAATTAATTCATATAACTACATTAGTACAATGAGAGTATACATTTTGGAAAGTTTTACAACTATAAGACAATTACGTGTAAACCATAATTGTTTAACAAATTAATCAAGTTTCCATTCCAACGACGAACTATAGTTAGAAAAGGCCAGAACATAACGCATTAATAATTTTCAAATGTTCTTACTTGAGTGTAAATTATAATTTCTGCCAAACGTTTTTCAATATAAATAAGTTTGAAACGTTTGTATGTATACCATTAAATGACATACAAATTATTTAAACCATACCACGAAATTTTATTTTAAAATGTTTTGTATTATTACTATTATTATTATTATTATCATCATCATTATTGATACTTTTTATTAAACATGAAGCGTTTTCATATTCGAAGGTGACTTAAACAAAAGAAACATAAATCAGTGTTCGCTGTTGTCCTATTAAGCTGTGTCGCTTGAAACACAATAAAAACTTCGATATGGGAAATCTGTTGTGGTCGCTTGCCGAAAAAGTAAACACTATCGTATCTCTTGTTGACCAATACAATATAACTGTGCATTACAAATAAAAGTTTAATTGGTTTTGTTTGTAAGTTGAGCTAGAATAAATACGTTTCCTGTGTATATATGCTGAAATTGCGTATGCTTATTTAATTAGAGTGATACGATTATGATAACATTTAGATAAACTGCTCTGTATGTTCTCTCTTCGCACAACCTACAGTCAATTAAATAAAAGTTAAACTAACATATTACACAAGGTACGTTTGTGTTTTTTTTTAACAATGCAAATTAATTAATGTCTGTATGAAGTAGTTTAGAAGTAAAAATTATTACCTTTGTTCCATCCATCAAATTGAACAGTGATATATATATAGGAGGGGAAATGACAAAATGACCTTTACTCATAATACATTCTTAGTGCAACTGATTTAGTGTCTAGATTCCTGAACGCAAAGGCCAAATCCTATGTTGCAAGTCTGCACATTTCGGAAATATCCGTACTGGAACAACCATAATGGATTAAGATAAACAAAAAATTACAATCCAAAGTTGACTGGAACTGAGATATTTTAGATCAAAGTTTTCTGTGTGTATCTAAACAGTGTATAAATAGTTTTCCTGGGCTCTTACTCTTCTTCAGTTATTGTAATAATGTACTTATTCATTTTCTATTATTTATTTTGGACCTTCTCCTTCAACTGGGTATGATTATCTAAAAATAAATTGATTTTTGTTGGTTCCATTCTGCCTAACGCCGTCAAATTGGGATAAAGTCAATTTGCCTTTAAGCATGTCATCTCTTCAAATCAAAGTTTATCACCATAGTCGTTTGATGTCGTTAACAGAGAAAATTTAATCGTGTATGCCAGTTCAAGACATCGACTTGTTTCTGTTTAGATGATACACAAAACATTCACAATCATAACATAGCAAGGCAGATGAAAATAGCACTGTTTTGGAATTTAAGGTAAAGCGATTATTTAAACTAATGATTTGGGGTCAGTACAAATCATTTTGAGATACGGAGGCGTACAAATAATTATGTGGATTTTTTTTTTTTAATTTAACAAACATTTAGGCAATTGGTAAGGTACTTGCAATGGCTTATTACTTCAAAATACCCATAATATAACAGTGATAAAAGTATTCATATGTTACAGGTAATAAATTAATGTATGTACGAAGTTGTAACTAATTAAATTATGTAGGTCAACATAGTTCTGCTAGTTATAATATATCGACCATTACTATGCATACATCTGATGCTGCCCTGTAACTGGCCTCCGTGGTACAATTCATCGCTTCTTCACTTTACATGAATATTTATATGTTAACTATACGAAATTGGCTAGTTGTGCCCAAGCATGGAAACCATATCAAGGCAACCCTCACAAGTATGAAGAATGCAACTGGGTGTGTATAGGCCGATTACAGGTATATTATGACACAAATATAATACGTAACTATATAATGGCTGTAAATGAACCAAAATATTCATTAATCTTAATGAAACTCTAATTATTGTGTTTCGTAACTCTGAGGGCTCTGTTAGCCCGTATCTCTATTTGCTGGTTCGTATTGCGCGCACCGTTCTATGTGCATACCCGAGTCGCGGAGCAGCGTCAGTTTTTGTTGTGCTGTCCTATCCTACAAATCTTTTAAACTAGATCATAGCTGTTTGTAATCTAAACTATTAACGTAACGTAATGTAAACACGCCTAGCCTAAACTACGTCCACACGAGAAGGGGAAAAGAGAGGAACGAGGCTTTCCCATAGCAGATGCGCATAGCAGAGCTAGCAAAATGAACGCTGTTATAGGTCATTCGGAATAAAGTGAGCACTAAAGATTTAACCTTTGAAAATAAATCACTAGCCGTTACTGCATATACATCACCACTAACAAGAGTTACTTTACTGCTTGTATGGTTGGTAGCGATTCATCGCATGTAGTTCCGTGTATTTTCCTATTTGAATACAACATTAGTGAAAGAACATATGATGAAATCGACCTGTCTGTATTTAATACACTTCAAAATATTTACTTATGATCTTATTGACATTCATACTTACAGTATAATTAAACTCAATTGGCGCGAGAATAATGTTACGCTATCGTCGACCGCGAGTCATCTTGGTCGTTATCGCTTGCTCCGCGCTTCAGACAGTTCGAAACTCCACCAACAGGTGGCATCAAAGTTAGGTTCTCGCCGCCAAGTTGCATCATTTACGTGCATTTGTCTGTTGTGCGTATATATACATTCAAAAGTATTGGAAATTACTTTGAGTATTATTGCCGAAATGATGTGAAACCATCGGTAATCTGTACATTATGTTTTACGTTTGCCAGCCTAGAAACAACATACTTTTTATTTCCCTTTTTAAGAAAATACGTTATTTACTGTTTATGAAGTGCGTCGTCTGTTCGTGGCAGCAGAACAGAACGAAACTTGAATTATTGAATTGCGTGTTATGAGTTACAAATTCAAATAAAATGTACCCTCATTTACGAGATTCGTAACGAGAATAGTGCGTGTTGTTTAGATTCCAGACATTAACTCGCAGGTATTTATAACTAAGATTACATTTTTTATATCTTATATTCAGCCCTCGTGCATTTAATGAGTAGATATTTTAGCTAAAATTTATCGGAGCAGTTTAATGTAATTGTAAACATTGCACGACCCTATGTAAATAAAAGCACGTGGCATAATTTGTGTTTACATTCGGTGGAAAGATATAAACTGGCAGGAAACAGAAATTTATCAGGGTTTTTTTTAGTGTTCACTTTATTCCGAATCACCTATACGGTATTTGTTCCTATGGTTAACGTAGGAGTCCTATTTCAGATGCAATCACCACTCCAGCACTTTATATATCTCAACCTGGACCGAAGCGCAAAGTGTCTATGCGCCTGGTGCTTCACAACCAAATGTAGTCCTCCATTGCTCTTCAGTTATTCTGGTTGTAGAGTAGAGAATAGTGGTGAGGGAGGGAATCCACCAACCCACGTACCCTCTCGCCCATGCAGCCGCAGGGCACGCTGTACGTCTTTTCAAGAGCACTTTTATGTGGAAGACACTGTCGTAGTTGATCCCAATTTTTTTCGCACGTGGGAAAAGTTCCAGACGTTGACTTTGACCGGGTTTTTCTTTCGGGGTACTACCTGTTAGTAATTAAAAAAAGCCTGCACTCTGCAGGAGGAAGGACATTTTCAATACTTGCTATTGAAGACATGCAAAAATACTATAAAACGTATTGTGTTAAATTTCAATGTTCTGTGATAAGCTTCACAACAACATAAAATTGAAATCTACAAGCCTAAACTAGTAAAATAAATTATAGTAGATAGTCTGAAGTTTGCAGATTGCTGACATTAAGGGCGTTTCCTTATTATATCGTCCAGTTGTGGTGAGCTTCAGGAAAAATGGGTTTATTCATAACCTATGTCTCGAGTATACATGACATTCGAATATAAATAGCGTTTAGGATTCAAAACTTCAAACGAGTTTTCACTTCACATTTTCATTTAATATGCGTGAACTGGCAGAGCGAGGTGGATCAGATGGGTTTTTTTGGGCCAGTACTAGGTATTTCACATACAGAAACTTCTCATTTTTATTCATATGCAGCATGTATTGTAGTTGTCATTAGGTCGTAAGAATTATAACATGGCCGTACAAATTACGCCAAAGTAATAACTGATTAAGAAGATCTCACGCTAGTTAATTAAAGTAGTGAGGTGACAGTAAAAAATAATTTCAGTGTTATTCTAGACAAGACTTGTTACCGCGAGCAGACTTAACATAGGTCATGACTTAAGGATAAAGAAGAGAGTTACAGTTAGACGTATATGTGACAACTTACGTGGTCGACAGTAATTTGAAACTTTGCAGTGATGCCTTGACGACGGAAGTTCTGCTGATGTTTGCCACGACTACCAACGTGCCCGACAAGTCGGTCACTTTACCGTACATCTGTCCTACTGCCGTGGAGAATTTCTCGTCATCCGTCACGAAGTCGTACGTGTACTGCGCAAAGCATCAATAAAAAAAAACTTAAGCCATCTCGCATCAAAACATTGCGGTTAGGCAGGGAACCACTGTGAATTGCAGTGGTGTTTATGGGCACAGTAAATTCCTGTGAGATAACGCTAGTGACTGTTGAACCTATCGTGCTGATTTTAATATGAATTTGACAGTTGGATAAGTGCTGCACTCGAGTGGTCATAATAACAGTACAAAAATTCACTAAAATTGATTATTTTGAATTAGAGTGTGCAAGGGTGGCACTGTCTTGGCTCAGTTGCCTAGAAATTCTTGTACATTACCGATGGTCAAACGAAGATTGTGACTGACCTATAGTTTGAAGTTACCACAAAAAATATATTATATTAATTTAGCTTAAATATAGAACAAAACGTTTGTCTTTAATTTACGTCTACAAAAAATGTAATAAAACAATTTGCGTTAATTTTAAATTGTAACAAGTAACAATGTGTGATTTACCACAGCCTAAGCCTAATGTTTAAGCTATTTAACAGTGTTTTATTTCAGTAACATTGCATAAGTTAAAATGTAAGTTTTTTCGTAAAACTTTGAATTACAGTAATAAAATAGAAACTGATGTGACTAAACTCATTATCACACGTCCTTACTAATTCTTAGATTCTGCATACATTCTTAAAAAATTGTATTCATCAATTTATACATATAAATATATTGTACTTAATTGTAAAACTATCCTTCAGTATAAATTTTATCCACACAACGTCATTTACAAGCAAGAAGCATTGACATCGAAACATTTTAACGTTGTGTTCTACAGTCATCAATTTTCCTAACTGTGTGTGTATTATATATATATATATATATATATATATATATATATATATATATATATATATTTACACAAATAATTCTGCTCTGCGACAGTGTTAAAAAACTCCTTAAAATAATTGGTATATTAATATATTTACGTCGATTACTTTGCTGCAAGCACGAATTATGATGTAGCCTATTTGTATTTTCAAACACAATTTGTTGACTTCAAATACAACAGTATTTAATAATATATTTTAGCCTTTTTTAATGATATTTTCATAAATAACTTTCGTTCATAACAAATTTCGGCCAAAATAATAACAGTAAATGACCACTTTATTCCCTTAAATTTGCACAATATGTAATTAATAGTTTTTTTTAGTACTTTGTTGCCCTGAATGAATTTGAAGAGCATAAAGAACAATAAATTCACTTTAAATTAAGTTAAAACATATTTCCAAAATCGTTATTTCATTACACTCAAACATAAGAATTACTAACAAATAAAAATTATTATAACGCAGTAAAACTTACTTTGTAGATACTGAAATTTTCCAAACACTTGATATAGTAAGTACGGTATATTAAAACCAGTTATGAAAGAATAAATGCAAACTACTTAGAATTCACAAAAGCTGGTTTTCCAACACAATCGGGAACGTCTTTCAATTTTTCTTGCAATGGGACAGAGCAACGTACTGTACTATTGTGGACATTAGCATTGCAACATTATATCATCCCAGAAATCTAAGCATGAGACAAAGAATGAACTTCACTGTGATAATCACATCGCAGATTGTAATTATTTTTTAAGTCTAATTAAATGTACCACTATCACGAATTCAATTTAAAATTAGTTTGTTTATATTTTAGTGTTACAATATGCCTAACACCAATTTAATAATGTTAGAAAATGTGTGAATATGGTTTGGTAATGTATAGGCCTAATGCTATTTTTATCATCGGATTCAAATTACTGTATGTTAAAAGTTTTGACATTTAACTCAGAATCCTAGTATGGAAAAATGTATTTGGTAAAGCAGAGAGATCAATTTAGTGTCTAACTGCTTTGGTGTCACATTAAATTCAGTTTTATGTATGGAAGTTTGATGGGATATATTTTTTTAGCTTATCTGGGTACATTATTAGATGCAGTTACCATACTCCCCGTTCCATGGTAGTGTCTATTGAAACAAATGGAAGGCAAACAATGAGAAATATACTATCGGTAATTTTCTGAATACTGAAGAACACTGCATGAAGCAAGTGTAGGAGAACATTATTAAGTAATTTCAGCCTATGTTATTTGTAAATATGCTTGTACTAAGTTTAAAACTGTTGAAAATTCAGACGAATATTGATTTTTGGTTATCACTCAAATTTAGTGTAGAAATTTGCTGCCGACCCAGATACTCATTAAGTGTGCCCCGACTGAGCTATTTAGAGTGTAAAGAGCATAAAAATTTAATCTGTCGGGTATTTAATAATTGTCCAATTTACTTACATATCTCATAATGCATTTGAATATGGTAAAATACGTCAGCATTGTTTACAGTTATGTTTATACTTGATTATTCAGGAAACAGAAACTTCGGTAAATTTGTTGTCATATTTTGTTTCATAAGTATGAGTGTGATACTAGTTAAATATATGTCAGTTGATTTGATACAAATTCCTTTGTTTTTTTGGTAATATTCAGGTTACTATTCTTATTTTTTCCTATCATTATGTTGTTACAGATCTGATAGGAATGAAAAATACCTTTACAACACAGATAATTTTATTTTGTATTTTGACTTTTCTTTTTATGAGGTTAATTAATTTTTTTTTATTATTTGTTGTTGACTAATCTTTCACGTTATTTAGTTTTGGTTTATAAAAGTGTTGACTACAGCCACACTATGAGAAATGTTTTTTTTATATATTTTTGTTTGTTTTTCTTATGTCTCGCACTAAGATTTCTGCGACGACATAATATTGCAATAACGTATGTCCACAATAGTACAGTACTACACTCGGAAACGTATTACTAACAGGCTACTTTGTCGTCACAACAACATGGACACAGAAGAGTTTGTGGCTGATCTTACCCTGAGATCGTCGAAGATGACTGTGGTTGTCACGATAGCTACGTCTCCTGTCAACGTGGCATTACAGTTGCCGTAGCGTGACAACTTGTTCAGGTCCTCAAGCTGTCCATTCTTCAAGGTCACCCAGCCGCCGTACCCCTACCGCCAACATATAACCACCTTACAGTGTTGCCATTATTTTATACAACAGATACTAATTTATGAATTCTTAGGGGCAGTAACAAAAACGAATATATATATATATATATATATATATATATATATATATATATATATATATATATATATA